>PVIC010000375.1:0-129202 GCA_004025085.1 Thryonomys swinderianus
CTTGGGGGGCAACAGGACATCCATGTCCCTTCTGGTCCATTTTGCCAGGCACAAAACTGCTCTCAACAAAGAGAGGCTATTTAAAAAGCCGAACCGCATAGCCGGTGCGGTTGTGAAGGGGTCAAGACACACTGTGTGCGTGCAGCTCCCCGTGGTGTGTGTAGCACTGTGTACTGCAGACTGCTTTTAAAAAAGAAGCGTAAACAGCTCGACGCGTGGCTCACCCTGGTTCCTGGGAAGCCCATGATCCCTTCTTCTCCCTTGTAGGAAATGCCCTGGGAGAGAGCAAAGGGGCGTCAGGGCCAGCAGGGTCCTGCCAGGCCGAGCTGCAGCCTCCCCACCGGCCTGGCCTCCCTGCGCTGGTGAACCCATGCCAGCCCAGGGAGCCCATGGTTATCAGAAGCACTGGGCCAGTCCCGTGCGAAGTGACAGGGAGGGAGGAAACAGGTGGCACGCTGGGGGCACGAATGCGGGGGCACCAACACCTGCTGCCCGGGACGAGGTGGCTCCCCCCCAGCCCGGTCAGTCGGTGCCAGGCACCCTATCACGCCAGGCAGGGCACCCGGGTCTGGCCTGCAGGCGACCAGACTCTGGAACCCTTTCTGACCCCCACGACGGGCAGGAAACCGGGTTTGCGGCACTGGGGACTGGGGGGAGGGCCCTTCTGAGACGGGACTCACTCTGACGCCCGGCTCTCCCTGACTGCCCTTTTCACCCTGGGAAGAAGCAGAAAGACAGAAACTCTCATTAACTTCAGTACGGTGACACCCACAAATCAACTCAGGCTTACGAACGGAAGTGACAAGTATTTAAAAAGATTTTAAGTAATCTTATAAATAAATTGTAACCAATGATTCCTAAATCTTGCACCTGCAAAGTTAGATTGGAGCAAAAGGGTGACTTCTTCCAGGTCTTCACAAGACAAAGAGCACCTGCTCTCTTAGGGCTGGGGTGGCGGCGGCGGCCGCTCTGTCCAGCCGTTTCTCAGGTCACGGGGGACCCTCACGCGGCTGTGCTCCTCCTCTCCTCGGGTGCAGCGCTGTCTCTGTGACCACGGGAGGGCCAGCTCGGGAAGAGCCCTGACTGCCATGTTCACTCCAACACAACGCTCCCACCCGGAAGGTTCTGAGGCACAGTTGCGGGAACGTGCTCACGTCTTGAGCGCGGTGGCTGCAGGAGGCGACGTGAACCCCGCTCTGCTCTCACTCCCCGGGCCCCTGTCCGGCTTCCCGTGGCTCACGCCCGCCCCTGCAGGCCGCCAGGAGCCAGCCCTGCTTGAGCACAGGGCGTCCCCCTGGCTGTGCTGACCTGGACAGTGGCCCCACGGCCACCTCGAAGCCACACCTGCCAGTGGTCTTTCCACTTGGGCTCGGTGCAGGGCCGAGTTCCGTCCTAAGACGGTGCCCTGGCCGCCAGTCCTGCCTGTGACTGGAGCTCTCGTCTACAGGCAAATGAAGTTGTCATGTTTTCGTAGTGTATGTTCTTCCCACAGGCCTTGAGTTCAGGCCTGGCTCTCTGAGCTGCCATGACCAGCTCCATTTGACCAAGGATACAGGAAGGCCAGGAAAGCAGGGCGGTGCCCAGGCCTGGCACAGCAGAAGGAAGCGCACTCCACTGTGTGCCAGGCACACGCTTTGCCACAGGAAGTGCTGACTGAACCCAGGGAAGCAGCAGACAACAAACAAAAGCCACAATCAGGTACTTTGCAGGAGGGAGCAGAAGAGTGGGTTCCATTTCCTGAACTGAGTGCTCCGCCCAGGTGTCCGGACATCCTGGCTCCTAGACCTGAGTCTGCTGTTGAGACTTAGGAGCAGTTGAGGTTTTAATGATTCTCATGCTGTTCTGAGTTCATCACAGTTGTGTGTAAGAGCACAAACTTCTGAGGCCAGTTCTCGGGGTTAGAACTATCTGGAAGCATCTAGAATATTCCTGCCTGGCGGAGTTTTGCATCCATTTTACCAGTTTGCCAGTGACACCTTTACCTCTTGGTGTGTGACTATCAGAACAGAAATGCAGGAAGCTGCTTCGCTGACTTTTCCGCTTAAGAGGAAAGCCAGCGCCCTCCTTACCTTATACATGTCGGGGTGGATCGTCGAGCTGGTGGGCCCCTCTCTGGGCACAGTGGTGTCCGATGGAATCCCATTGGGTCCCGGCTGGCCCTGGTCGCCCTGTGTGGTGCAGCAAAAGCAGTTGTAAGGGGAAAGAAAATATAGCAGCGCAACTAACTCATGACACCACGTCCCGAAGCGGCCTATCCATGTCAACAGATGAGTGGGTACAGAAAATGGCTTTTCTACACCGCGAGCACTACTCTGCCACGAAAAGGGATAAACACAAGTCATCTGTAGGAACGTGAGAGCACCGTATAAATTGAAACAAATCCGATGTGTAGGCTTAAATATCACAAGATTTCTCTTACAAGAAAAACCCAAAGTGTAAATAAATTAAAGATGGTTAACAGGAAACAGGAAGATGGATCTTTTGCAAACAAGAAGGGGACCAAGAGATGGGGGGGAGGCACAGAGCATGAGGGTGTGTATTACGGGCTTGGATTCTCCGCTCTCCTGGGACTGGTGTGACTGCAAGTGCGCACTCGTGAAAGCGGGAACAAGGGGGCATTGAGAATGCGCCCAGCAGCCGCGGCATCCCCGTCCCGGGACAAGGCTGCTGCTTTCGCCTTGGGACACACTGGCGCTATGTGCCCATCTGCCCTGCAGTGACCAACAGAGTCATCACGAGGCAGAACGGGCTTGACACAGGGTCCCTGGTGACCGCATGGGCCTGACGTGTAGCGGCGACCCTTCCCTGTCGAGTCTGGGCCGGTGGGACCCCCTGCCGGCCACGGTCCTGCCCAGTCCTGAACCGGCACCGGCCTGCCTCCTGCGGTCCAGCCTCCACAGAGATCCCCGGAACCACACACCCGCTGCCCCCGTGTGAACCACAGGGTTTCCTTACCTTGTCCCCTTTCTTTCCGTAAAAACCAAGTCCTCTGTTGCCCTGGAAAGATAAATGGCTTTTGTGAATTTCCGAAAGGATCACAGTAAATTACAATTATATTTTAGAAAAAACTCCAGAGCTCACTATGCTTGATCTACTAGCCCCACGCAGGCAGCACCTCAATATCCTCCCAGGCTGGGGACACAGCTGGCCCGGGTGGAGGCCTCAGGGCTGGAGTTTGCACCTGATGCCCGCACTGGCCCCCTTTTCCTAATGTGACATGCACATTGCCTGTCTTTTTGCCAATTTTAGGGCATTTAAAATCAATCAAAATGTCGATTTGGCTGATTGTGTGGGTTGATCCAGCCTTTCCTCCCCCTCCGCCTAAGAGGCAGGGCCAGGTTTCCCCGGTGCCCCATGGCCGTGGGGTGCTTCGAGGTGCAGTTTCTTCCCAGCCCCCGCCACGGTGGGACCAGGTCGGCCCGACCCCTGGGCTTCCCCAGCCCAGTGAGCACGGAGGGAAAACAAGGCCTTTCAGTATGCTGTTGGTCTTGCTTCTGTCCCGCCTGGCTGATGGTGGCTGGAGGAGGCGGCCACGGCCCACACTGCGCCTCTGAGCTGGCTGTCAGAGCCGGGCACAAGGAGGGCTGCTGAGCCTTGCAGGCCCGGGGAGATCTGAGGCGGCTGCGGGGGCTGCAGTGTCCCGGGAGCCCTGCCATGGGAGGGACGGGCCTGTGGCTCCTGGACTTCCTGCTGTGCCGGGAGTGGCCAGCTGAGCAGGCCGCTGTCAGCACCACCTGACCGGCCTCCCCGTCACCGTGAACTCTGGCTCCGTCCTGAGTTTCTGACCACACACCAGCCCCGCTGGAGGCAAACAGCCCAGGGCGGGGAGGCCTGACCTCAGGCTCACTCAGGACCTGACCATATCCAGATAAGATGAGAGTCAGTGTCTCACCGTGACAGAGCTACAGTTCACCCATTAACAAGACACAGATCCAGCACCCCTCCATTTGCCTATGCTACTCATGTTTTTGTTATTGTTATTTTGAGATAGGGTCTCACTATGTAGTTCAGGCTGGCCTTGAGATCTTCCTGCCTCAGTCTCCTAAATGTGATTGTAGGGGTATGCCACCACACACATACTGGAAATGTAACATTTTCTTCTTTCTTTCTTTTTTTTAAGTCTTGAGAAAGGGTGTGATTAATTCGTTCAGACTGGCCTTGGATTCATTATGTAGCACAGGCTCGCTTTGGACTTGAAGCAATCCTGTCTGAGCCTCCCAAGTGTGGGGATTATAGACACACACCAAAATGCCCGGTATTTTTTTTTTTAATGCCACATTTCTAATCAAACATTATTGGTGTGACTTTTCAGAGAGCAACAGCAATGTGCTGACTGATACACACAAGCCGTTCACCGTGGACACTGCGGAACAGACCAAGAACCACAGACACATCCTGGACCTTGGCTTGCAGCTGGCTATTAAGTCTTAAACACCTGCAGACTGCCTCCCTGAACCTGAGCAGCACAGGTACCAGCCCGGGGGACTCTGGTAGAAACACACACACAAAGCTCGGCCCACACCCTCATCCCCACAACTCACCTCCTCTCCTTTCTGTCCGGGGGGTCCAGGTGGGCCCTGTACAAACACAGAGGACTTTATAGACTGTTTTCTTTATCCTGGGACCCCGCGATATCTGCAAGGCCCTGGGAAAGCCATTTACCACCATCTAGGATGCCCACGGGACGTGCCAAGGGTCCCTTTGTCCGTCTTGCAGGATGAGAGGCTGGGGACGGACGGGTCACCAGTTCCCTGACCTGCTGCTTGCCACTACGGCCCTTCTGGGTCTGCTCGTGTGTGCTGGGCATTGGACTTCTCTGTGTCCTCACTCCCTCTCTGAGCCCCACCCCATGGCTTTGCCAGACCTCCCGACCCTCTGGGTGCTACAAGATACTACTGCGTGGCACAGTGTGGAGGGGGCAGCACCAGAGGCTGATTCCATAGAGCACTCCAGACAGGGTGGGGGGCACCGAGCAGGCAAAGGTCTGAGGCTGTTGAACCAGTCGCACAGCCTGCTTCAGATTTCTCTGTGCTGCTCTTTTTTTTCTTTCCTTTTGAGACAGGGTCTCGCTTTGTAGTTCAGTATGTAGTCCAGGCAAGCCTCGAACTCAGCAATCCTCCTGCCTCTGCCTCCCGAGTGCTGGGATGACAGGCGTGAGCCACCGCGCCTGGCACTGTGGTATGGGGTATTGATTGCTGAAGGGCGTGAGTCTCCATGCCCAGCATTGTATGTGGTCACCGGGGATTGAACTCAGGACCTTGCGCTTGCGAGGCAGGTGCTGGAACCACTGAGCTAACCCTCCAGCCCTCTGTGCTGCTCTTTTAAAGAGAGAGACCCCAAGTCCCGAGGTCTGTGGTTAGGAGAAGCAGAGACCAGATGCTGTGAAAGGGAAGGACTTGGTCCGGTCTCCTCGGCCTGGGTGACAGCTGCGCACAGACGGCTCCTTATGAAAATGCTTTGATGGCACCAAGCAGATTGGCTTTGTAAAGGGAAATCACTCTTCACCCCATTTTCTCCTGGGATCTGTCAGGAGTGGGCACAGCCTCCTGGGATGGCCCATGCCAGTCTGGGGCTTTCTCGTCTCTGGAGCCTCACTGGCTTCGGGGCCTGTTTGTCACATGACTAAACAGCATGGAGAAGGGGTAGGTGGGCAGCCTTCTCCTGGTGGCCTGCCCTGTGTGGTGGGGCTCCCCAGAAAGCCCCTCATCCTGGCTGGGGTCCCTCTGGGGCTCGGGTGAAGGATGCTGGCGCCTCCATGAGGGGCACAGGTAGATCTGCAAGCGACATATAGCATCTCTGTGCCACAGTGGCCATGGTGCCCGGGTGTGACCCTGCCTGCCCCTAGGGCCGTGCCTGTGTGACACTCACTGCAGCTGAGGCCTGCCCAGGAGCAGCCCGGGTCCCCGGCCTCACAGCAGCAGTGCATGAGGAAAGGCCTGCTCTGTCACAGAGGTGCCACCAGGGCTCTCGGGCACGGCGGCCTGAGGAGCTCCAGCCCGCAGTTAAAGTGCTGGTGTCTTCGGACGACCTGGCCTTGGGCATGTGGGTGCTTGGTACTCACCGGCCTTCCCGGGGCTCCGACTGGACCCATTGGCCCCATAGGCCCGGGGCGGCCCGGAGGTCCCTGTGGACAGGAAGTGAGACCATGTTGAGAGGAGAGGCGGCCCTGCGCGTGGGGAGCGACGTCCTACACGCTCACTTGGACTATTTCTAATCAAAGTCAAACTTACCTGGAAGCCGACCAAGCCCGGCTCTCCAGGTTCACCCTGTGGAGAGGAGACCAGTGTCCAGCTTAGCACCGAAGCAGCTTTCGACTCGGCTTCGTGCTGCTGCGAAGCTGCTCACAGGCCGACCGAGACGCGGTGGCCTGCTGTCTGGCGTGGGCCGTCGTGCACACAGGGAAAGGTGTGTCCCAACTATCGAGGCATCACAGCCATCCCGGGCGGGAACGATGATTTTATGTGATTCACAGCTTTGGGTGATTCGTGCCAAGAATTCCTTTACCAAGTCCAGCCCCAGGAGAGATCGTGGCAGGGAGACCCCTCCTCCCACCCTAGCCACATACCCTGTATCTGTCTCGCTCCTCTTTGGGCAGTGCGTAAGGTTCGCCTTTTTGCCCCTTGGGTCCTTGGGGCCCCTAAATTAGCGGGTATTTCATAGAAAAGAGAAACACAGGGAAGTCCGTTAACAGTGCAGGGCAGTCAGCACCAGTCTTTGTACAGCTGCCCACCTGTCCCCCGACTCCACTGTCATCCCGAACACCCACCTGTGCTCAGTTCCAAGAGGAGCCCGAGTGCCTGTTCCCTGCCTGTCTTCCCCCGGAGTTACAATGGAAACACCTCATGGAATTTGACTTAGTTAAAAAACCCCAAATGAAGCCTCTCTAAACTTGTCTTCCATCATATCCTTATGTTATTTTTACTGGAGATAAAATTAGGTGCTGACTGAGCATCAGAGCCCTAACATCATGAGGAACATTTGTGGGAGAGATGGTGGACCATTCTTTTTTTTTTTTTTTTTTTTTTTGAGACAGGGTCTTGCTTTGTAGTTCAGGCTGGCTCTGAGCTCACTATGTAGCCCAGGCAAGCCTCAAACTCAGCAATCCTCCTGCCTCTGCCTCCCGAGTGCTGGGATGACAGGCGTGAGCCACCACGCCTGGCATTGTGGTATGTAGTACTGATTGCTGGTGGGCATGAGTCACCACACCCCAGCATTGTATGTGGTTACCGGGGATTGAACTCAGGACCATTGCTCTTGTGCGGCAGGCGCCGGAACCACTGAGCCAAATCTCCAGCCCCCACACCATCAATTTTTAAAGTCATGGATATAATTCTTGGTCATAAAATGAATACTAGAGCTGGGAATGATGAGCTGATTGAACGGCTGAACCACAAAGAAATCGGCCACAGAAGGCAGAGGTGGGGCCAGTTTGCTAGAGGAATAACTTCTCAGATGTTCTGGCTTTTTCTCTCCTTAGAATGTTTTTTAAAAAGCAAAGTCTTGGGCTGGAGATTTAGCTCAGTGGTTCCGGCGCCTGCCTCACAAGCGCAAGGTCCTGAGTTCGATCCCAGTAACCACATATAATTCCAGGCATAGTGACTCACACCCACCAGCCATCAATACCACATACCATAATACTGGGCGTGGTGGCTCATGCCTGTGATCCCAGCACTCGGGAGGCAGAGACAGGAGGATGGCTGAGTTCGAGGCTTGCCTGGGCTACATAGTGAGCTCAGGGCCAGCCTGAATGACAAAGCAAGACCCTGTCTCAAAAAAAAAAAAAAAAAGCAAAATCTTGATAAATTTTTTTAGTAAAACCCTGAATTTGGAAGCTTTTCATAATAAAAAGGGAGTAACATAGTGCAAAAATGTTCAGAGTCTTTGCAGAGATCCCAAATAATGAACAAGCCCACAAAATTGCTTATTACTATATATAACAGTCCTTCCCCTGAAAAGCCAAGTTCCACAAGGCACCTGCCTCCCTGTTCGGAAGGGCACAAGGGGCGGGTCCTCGGGTGGAGACGGGGACCAACAGAAGACGGCATCCATGTATGACCGTCATGCTGCGTGTCCATGGTTCAACATGGAGACCCGAAAGGAGTCTTGGGAGACAACGTCCTCGACCGAACCCACCAGCTTCTGCCTCACGCTTAGGGCGGAACACGGCCCCTCCCACCCAGAGCCAGGAGGCCCTCAGTGCGGTGCAGAAACACAGCAGGGCCGACCCTCCACCCGCCATGGCGGTGGGCCCCGAGGTGCCCAAGGGCAGCGTGCAGCCCTCTGAGGCCCCCGGGAGTTGGGGTGCGCGGGCTGCAGCACTTTCTTGCGTCCGGTCACGGCCCACCCTGGCTGCACCACACACCCCGAGGCCTACTCACGGGCATGCCGGGGAAGCCGTCGGGGCCGAAGGGGCCCTGCGGGCCTGCGTAGCCCCTGGTCCCGTTGCAGCCGTCGTAGCCCGGCCTCCCCCGGGGCCCGCCCTGGCCCGGATGTCCCTGGGGAAGAGAAGAGCAGGTGACACTTCTGCCTTGCAGGCTGCCAGTTTGCATGCAAATGGGCCATGGGACAGCGGCCCACACTCTGGGAGACGCGGCCACACACGCGTCCCGGGAAGAGGCCTGCGGCACAGCCTGCGAAGGAGTGGGAGGTGCGGCTGTCTGGGAAACCTGCAGCCTGCCTGCCTGCTCCTGTGCAAGGGGTGTCCACGGGCAGCTCCCGAACTTCCCCGGAAGACCCCACGAGCAGCGGGCTGCTTCCGGTCGGGCCGGCTGGACTTCAGACAGTGAGCAAGAGACCCCCTTCCTACACGGACTGCCGGACGGCGTCACGCCCCGATCGCCCCGTTCTCTGAGCTGCCGCCTGAAGATCTGACTTCTCCCCAGCTGATCTCTTGGGAAGGGACACTGGGCTTCGGGCGGAGTATGAAGGGCGTGCTCCGAGGCGTGGGGCGGGGCCAGAGCGGCCAGCGGACGAGCAGGCGTCTCCACTGTGTGAACCTGGCGGCAGCCAGCCAAGGCTGGTCATCTACAGCCTGTGAGAGACGTGACGCAGCCTGTGCTGTTTTTCTGCTCTTCAGGCAACAGATTCTGGAGTCTATGCTTGGAATTGTGCAAGTTCTCTGAAGCTTTGGATTTCTTGATAATATATTCCAGGAAGATTTTCTAGAACACTCTTTTGGATTTCCTTTGAGAACTCTGGAAAATTTCAAGAGCTGCAGATACACTCTACACACAGTACCTTGTGACCTGGACGGGCTTAAGAAATAAATGCAAGGAGGAAAGTGCGATTCCTCTTGAGTCACTGCCTTGAGTGGTCCGTCGGACGGGGGCACTGGTGAGTCAGGGGCCCCACGGCTCCAACAGACCTGTCAGGGGAGCCAGCTCTCGGGGACTGTGAAAATAATGATGCTGGGCACTTTTCCTCAAAGCTGGTGCTCCAGCTTCAGCCCAAGAAAAGAGCCCTCTGAGTTCTGCTCACAATCTTCTGTAGTTTCGGGTGCTTTTGCTCAAAGTGCCCCTCACATGCTCTGCCCTTTTCCTGGATTATCTGCCTGCGGCTTCACTCAGAACCGAGCTGTGTCTCCTGCAATAATCACAAACCACTCTGATCTTAGCCTGACACCGGGCTTCCAAGAAAAATGTGTCTCACGCTAAGTGTGCCCATGGGGCCGCTCGACATCAAATGCCACACGCACCTGCAAGAGGTAACCGCAAGTGTTTCCCACATACGCTTTCCGTGACCTCTCTCTGGCGAGAAGTACCAGGGTCGCCCACCTCCATGCTGGTGTGACCTGACTGTCAGTCACCCGGTTCGAGCCGCACGTCCGCTCCCTGCCCTGGATCGCCCCCCAGCGTCTGCATCAGAGTTCATGGCAGAAGCATGACTGACCATAAGGGGCGAGTCAGCGTCCATTTTATCTCCTAACACTACCTTAGGGTTTTGTGTTTCCACAGATGACTGACAGATGGTCCAGAGTCAAAACAGAAATGGGTGACTTAGTTTACACCGTCTTTAGCAAAATCCTCCGCCATCTCATTATCCTGCCTCTCAAGGCCAGCCTGACAGCAGAGTCCTCCTCGCTGCGGCTGCGTGACGCGATGAACCCAGCTGTAGGTGGCTCCGAGGTCCCGGCCACAGGTGCCTTGGTGAACGTGGCTCCTTCCTCTTCCGCACTTTGTCCTGCTCTCACGGAGGTCTCTTTAGCTGCGGTGACGGGGAGCTCCTCTGCGAGTTTGCTGCTCACTCTCTCTGCGTGCATGTGCATGTGAGTGTACATGGGTGTGTGCGCACGGGCACACGTGTGCACACACATTCGGCAACGGGGAACATACATGTGCCGCTTCAGGGCACTGCGTCTGTGTCTCCCTGTGAGGCTCAGGAAGCAGAGGTCCTGGAACCGCAGCTGCAGACAGGAGGGTGCGAGGCCGCTCGATAAACACCACCTGGAGGTCAGGTCCGGCCAGGAGGCCGCCTGAGAAGGCCGCGCTGCTCCCGGGAGGAGGGCCGTGAGTCAGGCTGTTTGGTTTGTTATTTTATGCCACAGAAGTAAAGTAAACTAGGTTAGAAAAACACATTTTATTGCATTTTGAGATTTTCTCACGAGCAGACCATGCCTTTTGCTTTGCCCGTGCTGTGTGGTTACCTGAGGGCCCCGGCTGCGCCAGTGTGGGGCCCAGCGGGCCTCGGAAACCCAGACCAGCCCCTCCCCGAGCGTGCCCAGCTCAGCCAGCGTCTCCCGCAGCCCGAGCCCCGTGTGCTCCGGCCTCGGTGAGGAAACTGCCCCACACCAGACCCACGTCTGTGCTCTGTGCCGAGGAGCCTCGTCCCAGATGCTCCCCAGGCTCTAGTGTACAGCCTACTGCGCACGCAATGGTTGGAAACCCCAAACCGCCAACTTACGGGAATTCCGTCGGCCCCGGGGAATCCAGAAACGCCTCTGGGGCCCTGTGAGGAAGGAGGATGGATTGGCCAGCGCCGAGACTTCCAGCACCCAGAAGTGGAGGACTCCAGCGACTTCTTACCACGTCTCCTTTGGGTCCTGACTCCCCGGGAGGTCCCCGCTCGCCCTTGTCTCCTTTGCGGCCCTGCAGCCCTGCAAATCCTTGCAGTCCTGGTGGCCCGCTGAAGCCTTGAGGACCCACTGGCCCCGGCTGACCCTGTGGGACAACACACATTCAATTTCACAATTAAAACAAGACACCTGTGTTGCACACCTGTAATCTTCAAACTCTGGGAGGCTGAGGCAGGACAGTCACAACTCTGAGCGCAGCCTAGGCACTCTCAGTTTAGTGAGATCTTGTCTGAAAATGAAAAATAAAAAGGGCTGAGTATGTAGGTCTGTGCAAAAGCCCTGGGCCAATTCCTGGTACTGCAAAAAGCAAAACAGAGCGAGCACCCAAATCACCCACGGCCTACATAAGACAGTCATTTCTGTCACCGCTGTCTTCCATGCGCCACTCATTCTCGAAGAGCTGTGGTCGTCAGCCAGCATTCAGACAGCTATCCTCTCCCGTCACAGCAGCTGGAGAGGGACTTCTGGCCAAAGGCAGAGGCCTCAGCGTTTATGGAGATAATTTTCATCGGGGACGAGGCAGTCCCGGTGACTGATGAGACATTCCCAAGAGTGGCAGTGCGGCTCGCACGCAGTCTACCGACTCAGCTTCCGTCTACATCTTTCTCATGGGAAAATTTAAGTCCCAAACCAATGCGTGCCGTCCTGTCTCTGTGTTCTCAACAGCGTTGCGTGTCGCGGAGTGGATACACACTGTACCCCGCCTGCAAACACGCCTGGTGTTTGAGCCCCCTTGTGCCCACTCTCCCAGAAGGGTGTGATGCCTG
Organism: Thryonomys swinderianus; assembly: GCA_004025085.1. NCBI lineage: Eukaryota > Metazoa > Chordata > Mammalia > Rodentia > Thryonomyidae > Thryonomys > Thryonomys swinderianus. Next base: position 11,839 of record PVIC010000375.1, read on the forward strand.
TAAAGACTTGCGGTGTCCACCTGCAGGAGACGACTGGACGGCAGAAGTCTGAGCCCTGCACATGGCTGGGGCAAGAGGCGGAGCCGCAGTCACCATGTGACCCGCAGCCTCACTGCAGAGACCTAGGGCGGGACAGCCCCTCACCCCTGTTCACAGAGTTGGCCCAAGGGCGGCCCACAGAGGAGCAGACACCAGGGGGCGCACAGGGGAGGGGGAGGCGCCACTCAGCCTTAGAAAGGAGCCCCACGTGCCTGATGGGCTCGCTCGGCAGGGGCAGCCCAGACGGTGCCAGACAAACCACTACATGACACGGCTTCCACAAGGACCCTGTAGTGGCCGTGTCTGTGGACACAGAAAGGAGGACATGGCTGGGCTGAGGCTTCTCTCATGCGAGGCCGAGTCGGGAAGCAGATCTCGGGCTGGACATGAGTAACACGGTGACGGCTGACTGGGCACCGACGGACGGCGCAAAGAGCCGCCCACGCTGTCTCTGTGCAGCCTTCAGGATCTGGCTGTCCCCGCCCCGTCTGAGGCCGGCCACACACTCCGCTGTGACCTAGAAAGCATCTGGTGCACGCGTGCACTACACTGTGTCAGGCCTGCCAGTGCATGCCTGGGCGCGTCTTCCCTGTGGGTGCTGGGAGCCTCTGGCTGGCACACACATGTCCAGACATGTGCTGCTGGCCCTCAGTGACTGCTCACGGCGGAGCCCCTGGGCCTCTCTGGCATACATTCCCATGCCCACCAGCGGTGTCCAGGGCCTGACTTCTGGGCAGCATCAAGGCAGTTGTTATCCTGCGGCACTTTTAGGCCTGGCGCCCTCAGAGTGTGAAGATGGCGCGGCTTCTGGCCTGGGCTTCTGGAGCTCCGCAGGGAGCAGGGCCGGGGGACATGCCCGGACCCTCCCTGGGACTCAGCACCCTTTCTCTCCACAGGTGACCCCTGTGCTGCTGACCTAGACAGACACCACGTGGCCCGAGGATGCCCTGGAGGCATGTCAGCCACGAGGACCAAGGCCATCCGGGCTGCCCTGGCCACGGTGTGTAGGAGTAGCAGCTGGGACAGGTGGCAGGAAGGCTCCCTCCGCCTAGCCCAACAGTTCCGGCCGGGAGACCCCTCTCCATCTCCTCCTCTACTTTACTTCCCCAGAGAGCGAGAAGTCTCCTTGAGCTGCCTCTGCAGAGGCCTCAAAATCACCTGCATTCCTAAAACTCCTAAAATTCCTGCAGGATCCGAGATAAGAGCATGTCCCCAGGCTGCTTCCTACAAGCCAGCAGACGCCACCGGGAGGAGGCCAGGCCTGTGCGTGTGCCCAGCAGACAGCATGGCTGACAGAGTGGCCACTTCCTGGGACGGGGCACTGCGCAGCACCACGTAACTGTGTATGAGGCGTGGCCGAAAGTGCAGGGAATGTTCACATCAAAAAGTTTCTTACACGTGGACCGGCTTCCCGCAAGGCATGCAAGCTCTATGCTCTCCATACATGCAGCGGTGAGCTGCAGGCTGTGCAGCTCCCCAGAGCCCCGTCTCTTGCCTGAACACACGGATCCCACAGCTCCTGCTATTTCTCCGCGGCAGATGCACCATCCACCCTGAAGGCGAGACGCTGGCTCCTGGAACTCCATGTCCACAGCGCTGGCGCCTTGGACCCCAGCTCTTCCCCAAGTCAAAATGGCAGCACAAAGGAACCATTCTGAGTCAGCTCAGGACACGAGCAGCCAGGGCCGCCCACTAAAGAGCCGGGGAAGGGATGGCTCCGAGGCGCTCGGACAAGAACGGTGGAGGAGGAGGCGTCTGAAGAGAGGGGCCTGTGAGGAGCTCACAGCCGTTCTCCTCTTACTGTAGAGAATTTTAAAGATGGTAAATACTAGCCCTGTCTTCTCATCATCACTGTCTTCCCTGGGGGAACCCGCTGAAAGTGGATGCGGCTGACCCTGTCCCCGCGATGAGGGCCCAGAGCCCATGAGCCCAGGCGGGGCTCAGGGGCTGGCGCACCAGCCTCGGCGCCGTCCGCTGTGTCTCCGCTCCGTTCCCTGAGGGCACATGGCCACAGCACGTTCGAGACTGCGTGTGAGCCGGGGTTCCTTGGCGCTGGGCCGCTTGAGAACCGCCCCGTGGCTTCCTCTTGGTTCTGGCCCACAAGGGAAGAGATGGTTGTCTCTTAAGGGGAAAGGCCTGGCGCCTGAGGGCTCCGGGCGAGCGAGGTCCTCTGCCTTCCTCCCCGGCCTGCGCCTCAGAGGCGTCCTTAGGGCAGTGCGTTGTGCTTGCCGTGGCGGCGGCCACACCGCCCAACTTGGCACCCACATAGCTGTGGGGGAGCCGCAGAGCCTCCCTCGCTGGGAGCAAAGCTTCGGAGGGCGGAGGCAGAGCAGGTAGATGGGACGTGAGGGCGCGCAGTCAGCCCAGCCCCAGGCCTCGACGGAGGAAGGAGCCTGGCCGCAGGGCTCTGCCGTGGCACCACGCAGGGCTCTGCCCACGGCTCCTGGCCCTCCCGGTGCCCCGGGGGAGGCGAGAGGAGGATAGACCTTCCGAGAATAAAAACCTACGGGGCCACGTTTTCCTGGTGGAGCAGAAGGAGCTTGTGGTGACGCACAGGCCTGTTGAATGGCAGGAAACCTGTCCTTCCCGAGCAAGCGCTTCCTGTGCCACCTTTCATGGGCATGGACGCCCAGACAGCCCCTTCCTCTCCCTGCCCCGGGGACCCCCTTCCTCTGCGGGCCCAGACTCGGCCCACACTGCGGGGGCGGCGCTGGTGATCCCCGGGGAATCCCAGCCTCGGTCCCGGTGGACTCTGTCCCTCCTGCCTGCACTGGGGAGTATGTCAGACACTGCCCACGGCAGGGTTGCTCTTGGGTCCAGGAAAATGATTTCTCTGTCCAAGATTTAGAAGCGTCCACGGTTCTTAGGGCGGGTGGCGTGCCTCCAGCGCGCTTCTTCAGACAGCTCCGGTGCGAGGGGACAGCCCATCCGAGCCAACGTGAGCGAAGGACAGTGTCTACCCAGGATGCCTCACTCTAACGGTCCTAAGCCATGGGCGACCGCGTCTGCGTGGACGCAGCTGGGGGTGATCTTACAACTGCCTCTCGGCTGACTCTTTCTTACCCAATACCCAAACCTGGCGCCGTTCCCCACTAAGGTTTGGTCACGTGGGTGGAATAACATGCTCTCCTTTCCCCCCAAATGGTGTGGTGGTTATGGTATGAGCATCAGGGAAGAGAACATAATATCCCTCTGCAAAGAAGCTTCATCCCAACAGGCCTCACATGAAACACTGATTTGAAACAGATCACAGACCTATAAAATGCATAGACAAAAACACAGAGAAAATCTTTTTGAGTTTGCGTTGGTGAATATTTCTTCTGTTTGTTTGTTTTGACGGAGACAGAGTCTCAGGCTGGCCTTGAACTCACTATCTAGCCCAGACTGACCTCAAACTCGTGACAGTCCTCCTGTCTCAGCCTCCCGAGAGCTGGGCTCACAGGTGTGTGCCCCTGCGCCCGGCTTGGGGAAGAGGTCTGCGTACCCGTCCGTACCCGCAGCACTGGGGTTTCGCATACGGTGCCCCTCGCCAGCACTGGGCACCGCGGACAAGAGGAAAAGGCTGGACTGGCAAAGGACACGGGGGCGGCAGCTGCAAAGCACGTGCTTTACCTCGGGCTGGGGACGAGTTCCTGAGACGGATCGTAAGGAAACGAATGACTCACTGAAGAGTCCGGCAAAAGATCTGAACAGGCGTCGCCGACGGACATGGTCCGGGGAAAGGCGCGTTGGAAAGATGGTGGACAGGGCCCATCGGAGGGAAGGCGGGCAGAGCGAGGCGAGAAGCTGTGGACACCCCGATGGCAACGCCGGTGCCCAGTGCTGGCGAGGGGCACCGTATGCGAAACCCCAGTGCTGCGGGTACGGACGCAGCAGGGCACAGCAGCGTGGAGGGCTCGGTGTTCCCTGCCAGGGCTCTGAGTCACCCACCAGGGCTCCGCCTGGCCCTGAGCCTGGGGCGGGGCAGCCCCACCCACGCGAGACCTGTGTGGAACGCGCACGGAAGTGTCTCAACTTAGCCGGGCAGACAGGACCCACAGCTCTCCGGCCGGCCAGCAGATTAACAGCTCAGGATGCCTGTGGGGCAGCCAGCGCTCAGCCATCAGAGGAAAAAACCTGGGTATGTGCAGCTCTGGGGCTGAACCCCACCCTCTGCTGAGAAAAGCCAGATCCCAGGGCCTCCATGCTTCGGTCCTGTGGGGCATTGAGCTGGGAACAGGAAATGGCCAGGAGCTGGAGGAGACGTAACAACCCGCTTCCCGTCAGGAGTTGGTGGCGGTTTTCTGGTTCAGGGTGTTGTGGAACTGATCCCCGAAAGGCTGTGCTTGGGACACAGGAGGACGTGGGCGGAGGCTGAGGGTCTAGCAGCCCGGGGCTCCTGGCGACCGGCTGTCCTCGAGGGTCCCGGATGGAGGTGTTCAGCGGAGAGAAGACCACACAGCCCCAGCTCCCGTCAGCCTGGAAGCTGGAATAACGGGGAGGGAAGGCCAGTGGCCTCGTCGGGCCCCGGGCGTCGCAGTGTGGTCCTGCCCGGAGCACGGAGCTGGGCTCTGCGGTGCGCCTGAGCGGCCTGGGGGACTCATTCCAGCGTGGAGAGACGGGGCTCGCACTCCAGTCCCCCTCGGTCTGAAGCAGGCAGCACTGAGCAGCCACCGACTGTCTGTGAGCCGGAGAGCCAGCACAGCTGTCTGGGGGTGGGGGTGGCAGTAGGGCTGCCTGGCATATGCTGGTGGTGCAGATTTTCTGGGAAAGCCTCTCGTCACCTGTGTTTCTGAAATAACATGTCCCACTCAGCTGAATGCAAAGAATTGTCACCTCAGAGGCGGCTGTGTTCTCTGGGCCTCCTGGTGCCCAGCGGGACAGGCCAATGGCATGTGGACAGGGGGTCTGAGGGTGGATGGACACTGGCCGCCAGTCAGGCACACACAGCTTAGAAACGCCCTTTCTACTCTGGCACTGGCAGCCTGTGCTGCAGCGCCAGTCACTGGGACGTGGGCATCAGAGGGCTGGGCTGCCGCGGTGAGTGGGACGGTGGCCCTGTGAGGACAGTGACGTCAGGACGGAGGCCACCGACGTGCCGCGTCAGCGAGTGCTGATTAGAAACTGGGTGCTCATGTTCACGGCTTCCACTGCGGGCACATTTTAAGTGCCAACTGCACGTGCCAACGCTTTCCTGGCATTGTGCGGTCACGTTCACACCCAGTGACTGGCGTGAGTCATGGGGAGCTCCTGAGATTGCCGGCTGGTTGCTTGTCTCCACCCCGCGGGCTGGAGCTCACTGCCTTGATGGCGACGGAGGGGTGGGGACTGGCAGGGGCTCCCTGTCAGATGACCTGCAGCCCGCCAGCCTGTGCCAGCCCTGCTGTGCACTTCACGCTGGATGGCGTGGATGGCGTGCTGAAGACTCCCGCACTGAGCAGGCTGGGCGAGGGGGAGGCACACGCGGGCTGGTGCCACTCAGCAGAGACCGCAGCCTGCGCTCCTTATTCCAGACTGGAGACACGTCCGCGGGGCACAGGCGCGAGCACCACCTTGCGCTTCTCTCTGTTTTTAAGCTTGTTTTCCACCTGCCCCTCTTCTCTGGGGATGTGTTCACGTCTTTTGCCAGACTTTTCTGAGTCTAAACAGCCTATGATGCCAGCTGCCCAGGATGCCCCTGTGGTTACAGTGCAGAGTGACAACCATACAGCCTGTGTGCCAACAATCCTGTCTTGTGAGCTCTTCTAAGAATCTTAGAAAAATGCATTTACCATAAAGAAAACACAGTTACCACTGTAAACCAGCACCTGTCATTGTACACGGGCAAGACGAGCACCTGTTGTTTGTACCCACAGCCCGCGGCACGGAAGACGGAGTGCCGCCCTCCCCATTCCGTCCTCGGGCTCAGCGCGTCAGCTCCAGCCTGGCTGCTCACCGGCCGTGGCCGTCACGCTGTCTGATCGGATGCTCCGTCGACACCTCTCGGCTTCTGGCCCCTGATGAACACGGCCTTCGTGAGGAGACTGGACAGGAGACCCAAGCGGGCGACAGGGGAGGTGCCCGCGGGCCGGTCCCTCTCAGCAGAGTCCTGCGGTCCTCGCCTCCTATTCCAGATGGGAGACATTTCCACAGCCACGAGCAGGACAGGATCTTGTCTGGTGCAGTGCCAGCTCCTCCTGGCTCCTCCGAGCCCAGGGTGGCCTGACGCAGAGGCCTCACGGCCTCCAGAGTGGCCTCTGTGCCCCTCGCAATACTGTCTCTAGAAACGACTTGATTTTTACCATCACCCTCTTCCTCCTTCGCCTTCTTGGGCTCTTAGCCTTCTTACTTCCCGTTTTAATTGAGATTTCTCGGTCCTCTTCAGGCACCAGGATTTTGTTTTCGGTTTATCTTCAGTGAAAGTCACTTTTTTTTGAGACAGGGTCTTGCTTTGTAGTTCAGGCTGGCCCTCAGCTCACTGTGTAGCCCAGGCAAGCCTGGAACTCAGCAGTCCTCCTGCCTCTGCCTCCTGAGTGCTGGGATTACAGGCATGAGCCACCACATCCGGCACTGTGGTATGTGGTATTGATGGTTGGTGGGTGTGAGTAACCACATACAAGGCCCGGCATTGTATGTGGTTTCCGGGATCGAACTCAGGGTCTTGTGCTTGCGAGGCAGGCACCGGAACCACTAAGCTAAATCTCCGACCCAAACTCACTTTTTAACCAACCCTGCTGGGTCACGCCTCGAACTCAATTGAGCCCTGGGCACCTCGGCCTGGCAGCTTCCCAGGCCTTCTCCACAGCCGCACTGGGTCCGATCTGGGATCACCCAGTGATCGTGCAATGGAGCCCTGGCGTGTGTGCTCTGGTGCACCTGCTGTTTTCCAGATGGGCAGTGCTGTTTGTGGCCCTTTAGCACCAGAGAGAATGCCAGCAGCTCTGGTCCTCATGGGCATGGTATCATGGCTCATGGTATCATGGGCATCTCCGCTCAGCCCTTCTGATGGGGTGCAGCGTGTGTACCAGGTTTAATCCCCACAGGCGTCACCTTCTATACCCCAGACCCAGCTCAGCCACATTTCTGCTTCCTGCAGCTTCACCTGTGGGCGGGAGGACAGTCCCCAGGCCCCTGGCACTCCCATAGCCCACTGGGTGCCCTGCAGAACGCTCTGCCACACCACCCTGAGGTGTCCCGGTGTCACCCAGGACCCCAGGCCTTAGAGACAGGGTCTCCCTCATTTCGGCCTCTGCCCCGACGGGTCCCAGGCTCCTGACGCCCAGAGCCCCCACAGGCCAGTGCGGAAGCCAGGCCTCTCCCAGGCTCGCCCCATTCTGTGTGACTCGCTTGCCCTCTGGATAAACTGGACCCCCAGAAGCAGGAGAGTGGGAACACTGTATGTGATTACCAGAGATTGAACTCAGGATCTTGTGCTTGCAAGGCAGACGCGGAACCACTGAACTAAATCCCTGGCCCTGAAACTGAATTTTAACTTGCTGTCAACGCAAATCACCTTATTTCAACATTCTTGCCAGGGACAGGGCTCAGTTCAAGAACTCACCACTAGAGGGCAGCAAGAACCCCCCCCCCCCCCCCCCCCCCCCGTGGCCTTGCTGGACTTAAGGCCCGGATTTCCAGGGCTGTGATGTCAAAGGCTAGAAATTGTCTGGGTCAAGGTGACTCATCTCCGTGGGCACGAGGGCAAGTCTCAGTGTCCCAGGGAGCGCGTCTCCCCCGGGAAGACTGCTGAAAACTGACAGCAGATTCCAACGGTGGCCAAGAAGCACAGTGGATCCCAGCCTGTCTGCCCCAGGGCGGCTGAGCAGGCTCAGCATTGAGCTCCTGCAACCCCTTCCCTTTACTTGGTCACAGGACTGGCTCTCATGGTGCGCACGGGGCCCAGACCCATCCCACAGGCCCCAGCGGGTGAGCTGAGGTTTCAGGGGCAGTGAGATCGGGCTTTGTGGCAGGCTGCCAGCCTGCGCGGGCACTTCTGGTCCACAGCACCGGTTTACTGCGCACTGCTTTGCGTCTGCTCTGAGGGGGAGACTGAGCAGGGGCGGAGGTCACTGCCCTGTTGTGAAGGGCAGACTCCTGCCCCTGCGAACGTGCCCTGCAGACCCGGCTCTGTCTCCTCATCATCCAGGGCACACGGACAGACCTGACGGAGGTGGCCGGGGCAAAGCCCTGCCAGGCTGTCTGAGGGCCTGTGCCCGGTGCCTGGGCCCCACGCATGCTTTGTGATGGCCACTTTGAGGCTCGCCCACCCCCTGCGGGTGACCGGGCAGACAGCACAGGGGAAGCCAGTCAGTGTGGTCACTTTTCACCAGTGCTGGGTACAAGGGTGACACCCGCGGCCGGGGAGTTCACAGTCGCCCTAGCAGGCCCTTGGACAGGTAGCAGGCATCCTGGTGGCAGCGGGGGGAAGCGGATGAGGGGAGGCCTGGCCTTTCCGACATGGAGACAGGTTTGCTCTCAGATTTGGGACGGGATGGGGAGCAGGCTGCAGCTCCCAGAGGAGGAAGACAGCAGCTCAGGGCTCACCGGGGCCGGAACTGGCCCTGTGACCATGGCAGGCAGAGCTCGGCCTCTCTGTGGGGACAGGAGCCTCGGGAGGAAGGCGCGGAGGACGGGCAGAGGACGGGCAGAGCTGGCAGCCATGTGGCTGGCGCGGGAACAAAGGTGACTTGTCCCTCGGGTCGGGAGGAAGCCATGGAGCCGGGGTGCGGGAAGAGGGGCCGAGCTGGGGGACTCAGGACGGAGAGGCTGGGGAAGAGGCCGAGGGCCAGCAGCGAGGAGGAGAGCCTGGCCTGAGCTGCAGCGCGGCAGGCATCGGAGCCCCCGAGGGCCGAGCGAGCGTGCGGATGCCTGCAGGCCTCGGCGCAGGCTCAGCTCGTGGCACTGGGCCACTCCTCCTTCGTGCGCCATGTGGTTCTTGAAGGTTGGGGGGGTTGGGGTGCCAGGGACCAACTCTGGGGCGCATGTGGGGAGCGGGGTGCTCAGCCTGGCCCTGGCAGGGAGACAGCAGACACTTCAGGCCACTGAGAACTTTCTTTGACTCGCATCTCAGTGCCCCGTTTTGGAAGGAGCCCCGAGTCTGGCCAGACTGAGTGTCCTGAGTGCAGTTCTCAGTCGCCTGCCTGCTGGGCCACTGGAGGGCACTGTCCTCCCTATGTGGGCAGCAGGGAGTGGCTGGTGGCACCCTGGATACCCCAGTACTCAGCCCAGACCCTGGGTTAGGTGAGTCCCTGGTCGGTCCCTGGACATGTGCTAAAGAAGGAGCACAGTCCTTGGGAGACAGACCTGCTTCCATCTGTGCAATGATAACAGTGGCTCCTTCGTGCAGACATGGGACCCGGCAGGAGGAAGCGGGTGACATGCAGGCCATTCCAGAGCAGTGACTCAGCGGGCCTGGGCCTGGGACGCAGGCGCTTGTCCTCTCCAGAGGCGAGGACAGAGAGCAGCAGTTTCCGCCTGATGGGGTGGGGGTGGGGAGGACAGCCCAGGGCCCTCCCGGCGGGCTCAGGGGCACTGCGGCCAGCACGGTGCTGTGCCATCACAGGGTCGGGTGCGGACCCCGGGGCGGCTGGGTGAGAGGCCATGTCCAGCCTCGTCGTCAGGCTCCCTGGCTGTGTCCACTTGGGCTGTGCCAGGTGAGGGCTGGGGCCACGTGGAGATGTCAGGGCCCCTGTGTTGCCCACGCCAGGCTCTCCAGGGACCCCGAGGAGTGAGCCTGTTGGCACTGACAGGAAACGGGGAGATGGCTGGACCTGGGGGGCCCAGGAAGACTACTGCCCTCGTGCCACAGAGTCGAGGGTCATTGCTTTGGGACACTTTTCTTGCGGACTCACATAGGACCCGAGTGAATCCAAAGCCACTTCCCGTTCCCACCTTGCCAGGCAGGCTGCTCCCTGGCTGCAGTGGACACAGCTCTCCCGCTGCAGAGCACAGGACGCTCTGTGGCCCCTGCCCTGCGCGCCCGGCCTCCCTCCTGGGGGCCCTCGGGTGGGGGTGCAGCCCTGGGCGTCTCCCGGGAAAGCCCTGGGTCAGGTGTGGGGCTGTGCAACGAGCTCCCTTCTCTTTATGCCTCAGAGACGGGCCTTTTCTGTGTAGCCCTGAATAATCCATGGTAACCCTCCTGCCTCAGCCTCCTCGGTGCTGAGGTTCTCGCTGTGAGCCACCACACGCCTGGCTCACTCCACATTTCTGAAGTTGAGAAGGTGCAAATCCACACGAGGTGTGAAAGATATGAAAGAAAGTGCAGGGCATGAAGCTGCCGAGGGCCGACTCCCCGGCCCCTGAGGCTGATGTACGAACTGCACAGACACACAGAGCCGGACTCACACCCGCCCGTGGGAGGAGGGCAGCAGCCCCGCCCGCGGGCACAGCCTGTGCGAGGACGCTGTCTCCCCACGGCGACAGATGGACAGGTGCCTGGCCCCTCAGAGTTGGTCCCTGTCCTTGGGTGGGTCGTCCACGCCTGCCCGCCTCTCACCTCTGCCTTCCCCGGAGAGCTGGGCGCGGCCGTTGGACTGGGAACGCGCTCTCTTTGCCCCTGGGAGCACGTGGGGACATCACCAATGCGCCATCTGCCCCACTCGCCAGTGGTTTCCCCCAGCAGCGCGACGCTGCCTCACGGGCGGCAGCGGCCCCAGAGCCCGCGGGTCTGACGCGCTGGACAGGGCTCGGGCGGCGGGTGCTGCAGCAGCCAGGGGCAGCGACTCCCCGAAGAGCTGTCCAGGGTGGTACGGACACTCCGCTCCCGAGCAGTGGGCCAGAGGCCACAAGAGGTGCCAGACAGTGCCAGCCAGCCCCCAGAGGCAGCCAATACCAAAGGATGCCAGCGGGCAGCTTGAAACACGACGCTCCCCTCCCGCTGTAGCGACCGTCAAAAGCAAAAGCTGTGAAGAACGCCAGTCAGAGGGTGGGCTCCGGGTGAGATCTCACCCTGACAAAAGCAGTTTGAGGCAGCCGGCGTCTGGTGAGGTCACGGCAACGGGGCGCCATCTGGGGCCCCAGAGCCCTCCCCGCACCCCGAGCCCGCGGGTGCCTCCGTGGGACAGCGGGGCCCTGGGACAGCGCTCCTGAGCTCCTCGCCCACCAAGACGTCGGCGTCACAGAGCGGACCGTGCGGCCTGCCGGGGCCGGGCCACACTTTGTACACCGAGAGAGAACTCCAGAGACGCTCTGAAAGATAAGTTGTGCGTGTTTTAGTTCCTGTGGCGGCAAACAAGCCTCACGGTCTCCTGACGCGCACCAGCTTGCTCCCCAGGTGTGCACGGTGCCCCGTGGAGCCACAGTCATGCGCAGATGCGTTGGGGAGACGTGCGTTGTACTAAGCGGAGCCTGTCGGAGCCTCTGCGTGTAGTTGGTCTAACGGGGAAGTTAAAGTGTGGAGCCTCCTGGCCAGGGCTCACTCCGGGCCGTGCCGCTGGCTCTAGCCTCGCGCCCAGCGCCCTGTAACACCCGGCAACCGGCCTCCGGTGTGGAAAACATGCTTGGGCAGCAGGGCTGCTGGGGGGGCATGCGGCACAGCTGCTTGGCTGGAACAGCGGCCGTGAGGCTGGGAACTGGCGACCAGCTCCCTGCTTAGGAAGGCGCTGGAAACCGTGGGTGTGTTCTCAAGGCCGGCGGAAAGTTCCGGAAGTCCCACAGCTGTTTTCTGTTAGGAGGCGTTGGAAGCCTCAGCAGCTACATCTTCTTTTTTAAAAAACATAGGTTTATTTAGGAAGCATTTTTCCTTCTCCAGTAATTCCCTGCTACACCCACCCAGTGAGTATTGGCGGGCAGACAGGCTCCCCAGCCGCCACAGCCCAGCACCTCCTAAACTTAGACTTTGCAAATCACTTTTTCTCTTATTTCCTAAAGAGGAATTGGAGCTTTTTCTTTAATCACCTAGAAATGTCCCACTCGGGGTTCAGCGTTGCCGCCTTTTCCTCCTTTGGAACGTGACAGAGCCGTCTTCAGGACCGTGTTCGGGGCATTCTGGGCTGTGTCTGTTACGGGCACTGAGAGCGTCGGCGTCTCGCACGCGAACAACAGCCGGACGTGTCTCACACGCTCACAGCTTCTCCATGCTTAGGACATTTGTAAAACACGGTTTCCAAGGAGCCACAAAAGGCTAGGTCTGTGAAACACCATGTCCCCTTGGAAGGGGTGGGGGCGAGGTGCCGGCGCAGGGCCCGGGCTGGCCGGCGAGCTGGGCACAGAGACCTGCGTGCCGCGCCCGGGGCTGCGGAGAGTGTGAGCGGGCAACACGGGCTGCCCGGGGTGTGGGGCCATGACGCCAGGCAGCAAGAATGTTGACAGGGACTCCTACGGAGGGGCAGCCTGTGCTTGCCAGCCCTGGACTGCGGCGCCGCGTCCTCACGGGCTCCCGGCCTGGACCCCGTTCCTGCAGGAGCAGGTGGCCCCCGCGCCCTGCCAGGAGGTTCACGGAGCTCACGGACTCAGATTACCAGCTGGGCGCGTTGTGTGGGAATTTATGCTTCAAACGTTTTCATGGCAGGTCTCCCAAAATTTCAACAGTTTTTGAAAAGTTCCAGTAGGTTCAGATATTTCTCAAACGTGGACTGCGTCACGCAGGGCCTGTGTCTGGGGCGGGGGGCGATCTCACCAGACGGGGCTCCGCTCGGCACAGTGGTTTTTCAGGTGCTCACAGCACCCCAGACCTGCGGCCAGCCCACCTGAGGGCTGCTGGGCAGCCCGCGAGGGCGAAGCTGGGCTCCACCCTCACTCTTGGACCAAGAGTCCGGGACGGGCGAGGGCAGGGCGCCCTGGAGGAGGGCTCCCCCTCCCGCTGCCACCGTCACCCCATGACTGGCACAGCTGGCCTGCCCGCGGCTCTGCCCCCCGGGTGGGTGTCCCTGTCCGATTCCTCGAGCTCAGTGCCGGCTGGAGACACTTGTGCAGGTGTGCGGCGAGAGTCTCTCCTTCCCTCCGATGCCCTCGCGTTTCCTCCACCGCTCTGAACACCTTCCTTCGCCTTCCCGGAATACACACAACAGCCACTGAACGGTATGCACCTCCTTTCATTTTAATGCCAAGGCAAAAAGTTCTAATGACCAAAAATGGCAAGAATTTGGGGGCTGGTTTCTTTTGTTAATGCTTTATTTTTTTTTTTTTTTGAGACAGGGTCATGCTTTGCAGTTGAGGCTGGCCCTGACTAGGTAGCCCAGGCAAGCCTTGCACTCGCAGCAATCCTCCTGCCTCTGCCTCCCGAGTGCTGGGATGACAGGCGTGAGCCACCACACTTGGTGGGGTTGGTTTCTTTGGATAAAATGGTTTCAAGCCCCAGAGGTAGTTCTGTAGCTAGGGAAGAAAATAGTTTTATACAAATTTAATCTAAAGAAGGCAGCTTTAAAGAAATTACTCTAAGTGACTGTGGTGGCTGGAGCAGGCAACCCCAGCGGGGCGCTTCTGGCTCCCCGTGCTGGCTCTGGTCGGGTCCACTGTGCCCCACCGTCCCGCGCAGAATTCTGTTCTAATATTTAGCCCCTGATTCTGTTGACTGATGGCAACACTGATCTCCGCTGAGTTTTCCTCGTAATAAATATGCACTTTATTACTTTTAGCTGTGCTTTTAATAAATATATTGGGCCTTGTGTGTTCCCCTAAGCCACATGTAAAAATAGAGAAAGGACCAAGGAGAAGAACGGACAAGAGAGAGAAGAGGAAGCAGTGGCCAAAAAAAGGGATTGGATTCAGATTTTTGTGCTTTTCTAAAAATAACGTCAGAGCCCTCGCAGGGCTCTGTGGCCCAACGTGTGGCCTCTGGCCGTGGCCTCCCTCTGCCACTTCCCCGCATCCCGATCCTTCCACACCCTGCAGCTGCCTTCAGCGCATTTTCAAATCAGCCGCGAGGCTGCCGACATCCGGAGGGTCTACACTGGATTCTGCGCGGCAACAGCAACTTCCACAATAAAACCCCCGTGTGGACGCCTCGTGCTGGACAGCTCTCTGGCCTCCGAACAGGGGGGCGACTGCGACCCTCCCTGTCCAGCCGGCCCTTCCCACCCCACGTCCACAGGGACCATCCATCTCCGGGGGTTCCAGGCGACTGCAGCCAGCCCCTCTCGGCCGCCGTTCCTGAGTTCCTTCTGCCGCACTCTCTGCGAGTGTTAGTCGGGTCCTGCCAAGGATGTGTATCTCTGAGGACGCCTGCCTTGCCAAGATTGTGAAATTCACCACCTACGTTGTTCTCAAAAGATGGAAAAAAGTCCTCCGATCTGTTCATGGAAAATATGCCTGGGTCACTAAGTGGAGATGAGAAATGGAAATTCTTTTCCTACAGCGCTCTCTAATGTCTTTTCCTAATCAAGCCCACAAATACCAACAACCTGAAGCTGGAACCCAGCCCTCGGACGGGACAGGCACAGCAGGATGCCCGGGCTCCCTGCTCCGGTGGTGCAGAGACCACTTCTTGGCAGCCTGAGTTTGGCACAGCCGCCCAGGAGAAGCCCGGGCCTCAGCTGTGTCTGCGTGTGAGCAGCTGTGAAACTTATCTCAGCGAGACACGACGGGGGTGTAGCAACAGCCAGCTCGAGGTTCAAGCCTCCGCGCCCGAAACGTTTACAGGGCTGCACTGTGGTCTTGGCAGGCTGCTCAGCGGCAGCGCTATGCCCAAGGATGGTAAGGCTGCGCGCTCTCCGTTGGTCACACCCCAGGACCTGGGCTCGGCAGGGCCGAGACTTGCGGAATGCAGGGCTGCTTTACGGCCCAAAATAAAGCCGAAGCGTCTGCATGTTCACCAGACCTTTCCTACAACCTCCCCGGGCATCAGATTTGACATGTCCAACAGCTTACGAACAGGAAAGAAGACAGGGTTGGCTCGTCAGGATAAAGTGTAAATTCCGTCTTTAGAGACTGAAACCTCCTTTAATTCTTTCCTCACCGGGCAGAAGGGGCCACCCAGGCATTTCTATGACTATGGTTTATGTCGGAGTGGAGTTAATCCCCGGATGTTCAAGGTTGCTCTTTGGAGGTCACTAGCAACGTCAGGGAAAGGGACAGGAGATAGGTGGCGTTTTGGAAGGAGGACAGGCGTCCAGGAGGGTCCACCCCGTGGGGCTTCTTGCTGAGCTTTGCCGAGGACGAAGCTCCCACCCCACGAGGTCAGAACATGCCCCCAAGGGTGCAGCTGGACGTCGTGTGGACACCCCACCCTCCCACTGCAGCCTCAGAGTCGGTCAGATACCCATCCTGAGGGAGGGGCACCGCCCCTTCATAGCAAGTGCCCAGGGTTAGAGCGGTTTCCCAGCACGAGGGGCTGGTTTTGCTGCCGCCCTGAGAGGACAGCTAAGTTAGGTGGGCGGTTGGCACAGAAGAGGCCAGATAAGGATGGGATGGCCAGGCCTATGCGCCTTCTTGGAGACAAGAAACTGCCTGGCTCAGTGAGGTCAAGACAGAGATCCCTCCCAGTGTGCTCGTTCACCAGGCCCCGGCCTGTCCCTTCCTGAAAAGACCCTTGCTCTTTCTGGGCACTTTGCTATGTGCCCTGGTGCCCCTGGATCAGTATTACCTAAGCGGCCTCCCTTGCAATCTTCGTGGTGGATGGTAGTTTTGACCCACGTTGTAACCACCTCATGATTCTGCCCTGTAAGACTTCCTCTGAGAAGTGGGCTCACTGGCACCCCACTTTTGGGTCCCCTCCTGTCTGTCGGGAGCTATCTCTCTCAGTAAGTTTTCCTGTTCAACCTCCATTTTCCTTAGAATTCACTCTATTCTGGGGACACGAACTCGGCCTGAGATCTAGGGTGGGTGGTAGTGACAGCATCCTACTCTGACACTGGGAACGGCCAAGCTTGCCTGGCCCCTGGGTCCCCATTGCTCACGGCCCCCGTGCTTGCCCGCGGGGACCCCTGGTGGCTCACAGAAGCAGTATAGGGAGATGGTGAGGAGGTTGCTGGGCAGCCCTGGGGGGCACTGGGCATCTGGCTTCCCTGCTTATCCCAGCAGCCAGCTGGGGATAAGCAGGCGCAGGGCGGCACACTGCGTGTTCTGACAGCCCTTCTAGGTCGATGTGAACTGCAAGTTAACAAACCGAGCACCAGAAGGAGGAAGAGGGTGGCAGCTGACGGCGGGTGTCCTGAGACCGCAGGCCCAGCCCCGTGTGGTGTCGGGTGCAGCCCGGCGGACGAGCTTGCTCTAGCAAGGCACCTGTGTCCACAGCTCTGGAAGCCGGGCTAAGGGAGGCGTGGCCAGGGCGGGGCAAGAACAACCCCAGTGTTGGCCAAAGCCGGAGAAACAGGCGCCAAGAACGGGTCGTGGCGGGGCATGGCCCAGGGAAGTTTGCGCCAGGCAGGCTCTATGGCCGCATCCAGGAAAAGTGACTGTCAGTGCCATGTGCTGAAGAAGTGAGTCCTTGGCAGCAGGACGGGGCCGCTGTGGCCACGGTGAGCATTAGACCCGTATCTGGGAAATACCCCACTCGGGGGGGGGAGGGTGCTGGAGGCTGGAGCGTTGGCGCACAAGCGAGGTCTCTCCCAGAGCGCGGGCGCCTGGCCGTGCTCCCCACCCACATCCGACGCCTCGCTCCTATAACAAGCCCATCCGGCACGGGGCTGCCCTGTCCCCTAGACAGAGCCCACTGCCCGCCGTGGCTCGCTGGCCAGCTCTCATCCTGCCTGCTCCTGTGGCTGGGGCTTTGCCCTCCATCCGCCTGGTGCGGCCCACTCTACCTCCGCTGTCTGTCCGTCGTCCTGTGGGACCCGCGGTCTGCAGGGTCTCAGGACACCTCTGCTAAGCAAGGGGAGACGCAGGACCTCCTGCAGCCCTCCTGCCCACAAGGCCCCTTACTGTCCACCCTGGGCACCTCCTGGTGTACTGGCGCTGCCCCGAACGCACTTCAACTCCAGCACCTTTTGCACTGAGGTCACCCACTCTGTCGTGCTCTGAAGCCAATGCTGGGTGGAGGTGCGGCCCAGACCTGTCTGCTCAGAGTGTACCCCGTGGGCCCGCTGGATCACCCCGAGGAGACCTTGCCTCGTCTGAATCATGCAACAGGTTTCTTTTAGCGCTTCCCTGGGCATTTTCTGGAATTACATACTAAGCCGAACACTGAGGAACTAAAACCAACATGAAAGCCCTCACCACGCAGGGACAGAACACCTTCCACCCCACAAAGGCTGCATCTCCTCAGGGCAGCCTGAGTGTGATTTCCACACCAAGGCTGTCCATTTCTAAACCAGATCCTTTTGAAATGGCCCTTGGATGGGAGAGCGGTTTAGTATTAAGGAACTAAGTGGGTGAAAGGTCTGGGTCGGTATTTTAATTTTGCTTTCCTCTCGAAGAGCCCTTAACGAGACTGAGAGAAATGAGAAAGCTCAGTTTTCCTTGCCAGAGGGAACCCCGCGAGACCAACTCAGCTCCCTGTCTCTGGTGAACTCCTATGCGAGGAGGTGACCCTTCCTGTCCCCAGCATGGCGTGGGCGAGGCCTCCAGGGCGCCTTGGGTCCTGCTGGCATCAGGACCTGGCAACCAGGTCTCAGTGTAAGCCTCTGCCATCTCAGGCCCGGGCTGAGAGTGGACAGGACCTCTCCTCCCCTGACCTGCCCTCCTGGACTCCTGCAAGTGCGCCCAGCCTCGCTTTGGGAGGCTGACCGGTCCCTGTCATCTTTGCTCCAGGCCTGACAGTGGGAGGAGGGGATGGAGGCTCCAGAGAAGACCAGATGTCTCCCCGCAGGAAGTAGCTGGTCATTATTCCTGACCACAGTGAGATAAGGGAGGGGCAGGGGACAGGGCTTCCCCAGGGAGAGGGCGGGCAGGCCCGCGCTCAGAGCGTTTGCTGTGTGGCTTGCTGTCTGTGGCATGTGCATCTGGGTGAGTTTCCCACGTGAGTGGCACATGTAGAGCCCGCGGTGGCCCCGGCCCGGGCCCTGGCATGAGCCTCTCCCACCCCTCGCGCCCTGTGGAGCCCTGTCTGCATGTCCCTCTGGACCCTGATTCTGTGCCGGCCGCTCCCCTTTGAAGCCCAGCCTTTCCCTGTCCTTAGAGATAAATAGTCAGCTGCACTTAGCTTTTTCAACTACTGGGTCGTTTTCTGAGTTAACGTACATTCTTCTGGAGCAGGTTTTCTTCCAATGGGCTTTCTCCGCTGCTCTTTCTTTGTGGAGCTGTTGACTTAAATCTGGCCAACTCTTTTCCCACTGTTAAGTTCTCTCAGTGCTCAATCCTGACCGTTAGCACCTCAGTCTTTTTCTTTCTTCTAGACTCTTAGGCCTGAACTTCTGTGGAAAGCCTAGGCCTCTGTTTCCATCCCAGGAGCCGACAACGTGGACGGGCAGGAGACGAAAAGGTTCTACAAGAGAAGCCCCCCAAGTGCATAGGCCACTTGGAGTCTGAGGGGGACCAAGAAAGAAATCCTGGGTGAACATCATCTAAGAAGCAGACAAGACCCAGCAAGTCCAGGAGAGAAGCCTCAAGGTGGACGGGCGGAAGCCACCCTCTAGGGGAAAGCAGTGAAGTCAGGTGTGGTCCACGTCATGGGCCAGGTGCCAGAGACTGCTCTGTCCCTCATCCCCTTGACAACCCTCCGAGTGAGGTGTCCACTGAGCAGACTTCCAACCCACGGGGGTGGACAGAGCCAGCTTCCATGCCAAGTCTGCCTGCTCTGCACCCCAGCCTTTCGCTAGGCAGATTCTTCTGGGAAGCCTCCTGACTCGAGCAAGCACTGCCACCCTCCAATACTTGGCACTGGTAGGAGAGACCGGGGCAGACCACACAGGGCCTCAGGCCACCCCATGGAGGACCGCGTCCAGGCCCCTCAGCACATCGGTTTCTGGTCCCCGGCTAATTTGCAGGCTGGAAGCCTTAGCCAGCCAAAGGCAGAGGCTGTCAAGCTGCAGATGTGCCAGCTATTTCTAAAGGGCGATGCATGCCATGGTAGAGGTGCCCACTGTAGCCCGGCCAGCAAGTTCCCAGCAAGAGTCTTCAGAAACCAAAAGGAATTAACGTGAATGAGAAAGTCAACCCAAAGCTACTAAAACAAATGCATTTTTTTCTGCAAAGGAGCAAGTATCACAAAAAGAAGTCTTGACCCCAGTCTGTTAGCCACATTCATAATTTACTTGTGACCCAAATTACAGAATAAACAGTTTGAAAAGATCCTGCCAGATACAGATGAAACAGCTTCAACTTGATAAGTATCTGTTTAGAAAAGAGCCCTCGGTCTGGAGAATAAGCTCTGTTCCGATCTGGTCAACATTCCCAGTGGCGGCACAGCTGGGCCAAAGGCTGGTCACCCACAGCCTCCAGGCGCGCAGGGCGCAGGCGTCTGTCTCCACGGACACAGCCCTGCCCCGCGGGTCCCCTGCCGAAGCGTCCTGGGAACGTGTCACTGAGAATCAACATCTGCAGAGCCCAAGGGCGTGAGAACGGGCCTCGAGTCCCCAGGGTGGCTGCTGGGTCACAGCCCTTGCAGGGCTCGGCCCGAGGAGCCTGTGGTGCGCTTGCGGCGTGTTGGTTTCTGGGCGCATCTGGCCCGTGTCTGCCCCACGCGTGTGCAGTGGCGAGGCTGCAGGTCTCTCAGCGCTCCTGCAGAGCCCGTGAGGTCGGCCGCGGGGCTACCGTGTGACCTCTGGGAGTCGTGGGGACGGAGCCGCCATCTTCCCTGGAAATCTCTCTGGGACTCCCAGGGGTTCCAAGGACCTGGCCTCGGGAGCGGGCGGTGACCTGTGTGTCCCAGGGAGGGCATCCCCCACACTTCCTGCTGCCCGGGGGTGTCAGGGGACAGCAGCCTTCCAAGTGGGGGGCCCGTGAAAACAGACACCTGTGCTCCCCGCTCAGCACGCGTGTTCTGATGAAGGAGAGTGGCGGGAACAGTCTCCCCACTGTCCTGCCCAGCTGCCCACACCACGCACAAACCTGACACAACTGCACATGCTGAGCCTTGGACTGGACGCATGGGCCTGGGTGTGTTTGTAACAGTCTTTTTTCTTTAGAGGAATAAGGAGTGAGGCAACTTTATTTTATTAATTTTTTAGCTTTAGAAATGTTTAGGCTAGGGCTGGAGATTTAGCTCAGTGGTTCCTGTGCCTGCCTAGCAAGCACAAGGTCCCTGGTTCGATCCCGGGTAACCACATTCAACAATACTGCACGTGGTGGGTGGCTCACGCCTGTCATCCCATCATGCTGGAAGGCAGAGGCAGGAGGATTGCTGAGTTTGAGGCTTGCCTAGGATACATAATGAGCTCAGGGCTGGCCTGAACTACAAAGTGAGACCCTGTCTCAAAAAGAAGAGAGCGAGAGCGAGAAATTTTTAGGCCAAAAAAACCCCTGCAACTACACAGAAAACCTCTTGCACTGAGTGTGTGGACTTCTGCCTGGGGCTGAGCACATACCCGGAGGGCCCAGCAAGAGCCCACCTGGCACAGAACTATGGCAGAACTTGTCATGGGGGAGTCCTGGGGGAGACAGTCTGCTGTGCCCCTGCCTGTTCCTGGCAGTAGGGTGTTGCTGGACACAGGGAGGCCCCTGCAGAGGCTGCGGTGGCCTGTCGACCCCGCGCCTGCTCGCCACTGTGGTCTCAGTGCAGTGGTAGGAAGTGGCTTAGGTCACTGCGTGCACACCTGCAGGGTGCGGTGCTCATGGCCCCGACGGGCTCTGGGGGCAGCGGAAGCCGTGGGGCTCCTGCCCTGCATGTGTGGACAGAGGGAGGGACAGGGCCTTTGAGGCTGGAGCTGTGGTTCACTGTGGGACGGCTGTCAGTTTACTTTGGAGATGCATTTGATGGCCGCCTGGGCGCGTGCGCGAGGGAAGCCCTGACCACTGAGCAGCTCAGCCGAGCCGGGCCCTGCCCCACAGCGCTCCCAGTGGCCTGCGTCTGCCCTGTGCTCAGATGTGGCAGCAGAGGTGGGCGCAGCGATCACAGGCTCCACTCCTGTCCCTTGACAAGTAAAAATAAACTGTGCGTTTGGGGCAGGGCAGGGCAGGGCAGATGCGGTGCTGGAGTACCCAGGAGCTTCCCCTTCTCCAGTACTGTCTGTGGCTCTGGACACGCCCGCTGCCACTGGCTGGAAGTCCCGCGCTGACTGTGCCTCTGGGGACACATGCGGCGGTGCCCAGGGTCCCTGGGCCTCGAAGCAGGGCACTGGCTGGGGCTGCTGGGAAGCGTGTTCTAGGCTTTTGCAAGCTGAGCACGTATCACCTGCCCGCTTACACTCAGCTGGCGAAGTGAGGCCTCAGGAATTTTACTTTTGTCAACTGTGACCCTCAGCTTTCTGCTTGACCATTGTTGGTGCTGTGTTGGGAAGGCTGCACTGTCAGGCTTTCTCAGTGACCACCAACGGGCAGCAGGAAGACCACGCTGGCCACGCGAGGCTTTCTGTCCACCCGCAGAGCAGGTATCCAGGCAGCAGGTTAGGAGCAGCAGGCGCCGTGCTGGCCCCGCCCCACCGCGAGAGAGCCCTGCTTCCCACGAGCCCAATGGCCGCACGCCGACACCGCACAGCTCTCACCAGGGCCTGCTGGCCCCGCGTGGGAGAAGCCTCAAAGTCCCACCTTCCCGAGGCGTCTGGGGTGGTGGCTGTGAGCCCGCCCTCCGGCCTCACTGCTGGCCTCCGCGTCTGGCCAGCTGACCCGTATTTAGAACAGTCCACCCGAAATCCCGGAAGCGGCCTGTACTTAGAGAGGGGCCCCAGCCTGTCGGGCTGCCGCTCTGAGCCCCTCTCTGGCTTGGGGCCACCTGCAGCGGCCAGCCGGGCTCCCGGTGGGCGTGCGGGTGACGCCTGCCCCTGCTGGGGCTCGCCTGTCCTGACGGTGAAACGCAACATGGGCTGATTTCTCCTGCAGTTTTGACTCAGCTGCTGTTCTCAGACCTACGGCAGCTCAGCTTCCGCCACCATGGAGGTAGATGGTCTCTTACAAATACCAGCTATGAGCTGGGTGTGGTGGCCAACACCTGTCGTCCTGCGCTCGGGAGGCCGACACAGGAGGCCGGCCGTGAGTCTGAGAAGAGTGTGGGAGGCCCAGGCTGAGCTGCAGGGCAAGCCACCATCTCAGAAAGTGAAACCCCAAGACGGCAGCACACCGGCTGTGCGGGTACGCCTGTGCACGCGGCCACAGCCAGTCTGGAGCCCACTTTCTCCCTGGGACCCAACCCGGGAACCTTCGGCAGACCCTAGTGGAGGCCTGGACCCAGAAGGCCACAGGATGGGGTGCCAGCCCTCCTGGGACAGTCGACATGTGGGGTCCCAGAGCACTCTCTGTTCCGGAGTGGGCGCCCCTCCCCCTCGCCTGGGGCTCCTTCCACAGCAGGGTCAGGCGGGGGCTGCAGGGAAGCATCTCATAGTGCTGACATTCCGGGCGGCACCGCGGCGGCGTGAATGTGCCTGGCACTCTGACACCGCAGCTGTCTTCTCAGCTGCACTGGGCACCCTTGCCTCCACCGTGAGGGACACGTGTGCACTTCCCATGGTGCAGGTAGAGAGGGAGCAACCTGGTTCCCGGGAGCCTTCCGTCCACAGCATGTGTCACGGGGTGCACCGTGCCTCGCTGCACCAGCACCGAGCAGCCAGGGGCACCAGGGGACCCGGGACACCGAGGACCCCAGGAGAGCCATAGTGCGCCACCTTCCCCAGCGCCCGGTCAGCAGCAACCCCAGGGGGGCAGAGCACGCTTCTGCCCCACGCTGCCGCCTGCCCAGAACTCTTGGGCTTCTGGGGTTTTCACGCCTGTAGCACTTATCCGTCACGGTCTTCGCCATGGAGCTGTGAACGTCAGCTGGCTCCTCCCAGGGTCCCCGGAAAATG
Organism: Thryonomys swinderianus; assembly: GCA_004025085.1. Taxonomy (NCBI): domain Eukaryota; kingdom Metazoa; phylum Chordata; class Mammalia; order Rodentia; family Thryonomyidae; genus Thryonomys; species Thryonomys swinderianus. The sequence goes on from PVIC010000375.1 coordinate 34,584, forward strand.
GACCGCCCAGCTTGCCGTGGCCGTCCTAGGCCTGCTGCTCGGCCCGGGGTCAGCGGAGAGTCACTCACCGCAGAGACGGCTAAGCAGAGGCTGCGCCAGCCCGGCCGGGGGCAGAGGGCTGCGGAGAGGACGACCTGGACAGAGCCCTCCCGCTTTAGGGAGAGGAGAGGGGGGAGGAGGCCCCTGGGCACCAGAGCGCAGGGCGACTGCGCTGGAAGTGCAAGCAGCTTCCCAAAGGGCTGGAGCCTCCTGCGGGAGCACCGGGCAGGCGACCCTGCCTGGCCCCGACTGCCCCGGCTGGAGCCGAGGGGCTGCCTGGCGTGGCCGCCTGCCTCTGCCCTCCGCGTGGCCTGCGTCCTCGGCAGCCAAGTGCATCGGTTTCAGCGGAGTTGGGAAAGGGCTGCAGTGAAGTGAGGGCGGTGCTGCCTGTTGACCGCTTGCTGCGCCGTGCTGCTCGAGCTGTGTGCAGCCCCACCGCACACGAGGAAAGCTGGCTGTCCTTGACCTGACCCTCAGAGCCGCGGCCCGCAGCAGCATGTCGGCGGAAGCACAGACGGTTCCTCTCGCGCGTCAGCTCCAGCGGAGCGATGCGAGTTCTGTGTCGGAGCACGGTCCTTTCCCTCTCCCGCCGGTCCCCAGGAGGGACCCGAATAGCGCGCACGGCTGCCCAAGCAGGGGCCAAGAAGGCAGCAGTTTTCCGGTCTGGTTTTCAGGACCTCCTCAGAGCCTGCGCCCATCTCCGGAGAAGTGAGAGCCCTCCCATAGGTCTCAGGAAATAGTCGAAAAAAGAACCCCAAAAACCAAAACAAGGGTCACTTTCAAAATGCGGTGTGTCCAGAGGCGTTTACAAGACCAGGCGGGGCTGGTTCTGAGCCAGGACCTTATCACAGAAATGAGATAAAGATCATTGGTGAAGTCTGTGTATATCTTTTGTGTAGCAAGATCCACAATGCCTAGTGAAGCGCCCGCTCTGCCTTGCCCAAACTCTCCTTCCCGACGCTTCTGTAAACGGAAGCCTAGCACTGCAGAGCTGAGAGGAGATCTTAAGAGTCTTATCTGCAGGCCATTTCTGTGGTCCACAGTGCATATTTATCGTAAACAGGGAGGACGGGTGGAACAGCTGCTGACCTCTTTGGGAAGACGGCGTGGAAAATGAATCATTCACCCACTAACATAGATAGATGGAGCCCTGGAAGGCCGGGAGAGGAAGGAGCTTTTGCTGGTGATTTCTTCTATAAAATTCCCTCTGTGACAGCTGGATCCATTCAGAAGCCTTCAGTAACTGGTAAGGTTTCGAGCAGATCCTTCAATTGGGTACAGTGGCTTGGTGGCCACTGCGTTCGCTTCGCAGGGCACATGCTGCCGTAAATATGCACTCGGGAAGGTGGTGACTCACCCCCTGCTGGTCGCTGCACCTGCTCGGGCCCTTACTCAGCTGCACCGTGATTCACGGGGCTCTCTGGGGACGGGGCGGAAGACGGGTGCGCGCCGTTCCCTGAAAACCCCATGGCTCCCTTCTAACCCTTAAGTCCTCAGAAATGTGCTATGGAAAGAATGTATCCCATTTGGCTCATCCGCAAGGGCGCGAAAGCACCACGCAGCTGTTCAGAGAACACGGCCTGGATCTGGGGGGTGGGAGAGGCGGGGCTCAGGGCGCTGCGGGAGGGCCCTGGGCTCGTCTGGGGAGGACAGCCCAGACCCCGTTCTCCCCAGACGAGCCCAGGGCGCAGGACAGAGATGACGCTGTGTGACAGGGCAGCCACGGAAACTCGACCAGAGTCAGCTCCGTGGTTCCAATGCAAATCTGTGCCCCCGAAGCAGAGGAGCCGAGATGTGGCACCGGCTCCAGCAGAAACGGCGTGCAGCCCCGCCGTGGTCTGAGAACCCTGGTGACTGATGAGAGGCGGCCCTGGGCAAGGTGCACCACGCCCGTCTCCTGGGCCCCGAGCAGGAGCAGGCAGACGGCCCCAGGCCAGGCCCAAGCTGGCCTCTGGACTGACGGGACCCGAAGTTCAGGTCTCAGGCTGGGGGTGGCTCTCTGCACCTCAGTTTCTGACTGTTCACAGAGCGGGAGGGGCTGTCAGGGTGTGCAGCCTCTTGGGTCCTGCCCGCCAGAGCCACTACAAACCCCAGGGACACATGTGGCTGCCACAGAAAGCCAGTGGGCATCTACAGTCTTTCCCTGTAGGACTGGTCACACTTTAAATTTTAGAAAGGTCGTTTTCTCCAAAATCTGCAGATGTGCCCATGAGCCAGGCTCTGGTAGGCTTAAGTGCCCATGGGTGGGACGCAGGGTGTCTGGGCAGGGGTCAGCACTGCAGGCCTCCTGCCTCCCTGGGTCTGAGTAGGGTGGTGAAGAGCTCTGCCTCCTTCTGTCCACTGTGCGTGCAAGAACACAGGACTTAGTCGCGTGCGTGCTGAGTGCACTTAAAACATGAACATTTAAACTTAAACTTTCACTTGAAAATTTGGAACCCTACAGACAGGAGACTGAAAATTACTGTGGGCCAGGCAAAAGCATGCAAAAAGTTCCATTAAAAAGATCTCCCTCTTAAGAAACAATCCTAGTGACTTGTAAGCTGGTGGAGAGAAAAGGATTAAAATAGCACAAGGGATCTATTTGAGAACTCTCCCTGGCAGCCAAAGCTTCCGGAAGGTTTGCTGCAAGGCCTGGGTCAGGCACCTGGCGCAGGCCTCTCTCCTGCAGTGCAGACCTGCAGAGGGCTCCTGGGGAGTCAGGGCGGGCTGCAAAGGGCCGCGTGAACAGAGGCTCTGCCTGCCCGCCTGCGTGCCCCCGGGAGGACGGGCGACCCGGGGATCCTGCACCCTAGACCCTGTTCTCAAACCAGTCCTGCTCTTGAGTTAGGTCTCTTCACCCAGTGACCCCACATGGTCCCCTTGGCACCTCTTCGAAGAGCAGAGGTAACTCACCCAGCGCCACCTACAGACCCGGAGGAGCCAGCGTCCGGCCAGAGCCCATGGCTCCCTCCGGCACCTCCACGAGCAGTGTAGGGTGTGTGTGGAGGGGGAGGGACACCTGCAAGCCCTGCCTCTGGCCCCGTCCTGCCTCTCCCAGGGGAGGCTCAGGGCCTCCCTCAGGGGAGGAGCGTGCGAGGTGAAGGGAAGGGACAGCGGGTGCGTGGGAGGAAAGGGATGGTGCAGGGGCTGCGTCACCTGAGCGGCTCCCCTGCTTGCGAGTGCCCATGTACCCCGGGCCCTGCCTGATTCGGGGACCAAGGTCAGGGCCAGCCGCTTTGCCATCCTCTGCCGTCAGCCCTACGCTGAGTCTCTGCTGTGCCCGGAGGGTGTCCCGGGCTGTGCCTGTGAGAGATGTCTCCTGGCGTGCCGTGTGCGGGGCGGCCCTGCTCACCCCCACCCCCCCCCCGGCCCAAGGCCCTCGGTGATAGCTGAAATAGGGACATATTCAAACTGGAAACCCGAGTAAAGCACGAAATACCGCGCGGCCCCTCCCGGCACGTGTTAGATGATTTTTACCTCCTAATGGGTTTTCCCCAAAATCTGTTTTCACCAAGTTTAGCTCAATATAATAAATATCTCTACAGTCAAAGCAAAAAAGAGTGAGAAAAGCCAGTGTTTTTGAGATGACCACTGGGGTTATTTTGGAAAGCTTTCAGCATAGTCATTCATTTTATGGGGGTCCCTCCCCCCACGTGACCCTATGTCTAATGCCCTGTGGCTAAGGGTGCCATAGTCCAAATTGGGGCATCTCAGGACAGCCAGACGGCTGGGCTGGAAAGGCCACTGCAGCAAGCAGAGGCCTGTCCCGCTTGGAGGAGCCAGAGGCGTCAGAGGGAACAGGGGACAGGTTACCAGCAGCTGGAGAGGCCAGCTTGCCGGATGTGCAAGATGCCAGCAGGGCACAGTGGGATAAATCTGTAAGGTCATGTTATGTGACTGGGGCAGAGTTTCCAGAATCAGTATGAATTTCTGCTGGACATTTAGAAACCATCGGCAACAGTGACTTTTCGGCTAAGGGTACACACGCCCTCCACCCGCCACTGTCCAGGTGAAACCGTGCTCAGCTCCCTGAGTCTCAGAGGAGCTGCAGAGGTTCCCAGAGTAGCGGAACGGGCAGCACGCTGGCACCAGGCTGCAGTTGGACGCAATCATCTGGCACCAAGCCAGGCTCATAACGGAGTTTCACCTGCCCCAGAAAAGCCCAGACCTGAAATCTGAAGTGGGCTTGTAGCTTGTGGGGATCGTAGTGCCCCCCGCTGTGCAGCGGAAACAGCAGAAGCTGAACCCTCTGCGACCATGTGCTGCAGTGAACTCTGACCCAAGCAGCAAATCTCTGAGACCAGGCGGGAGGATGAAGACGTGCCGGAGCAGAGCCAGGCCCTGCACATCAAAGGACTCAGGACAGTCCAGCCATCAGAGCTCCTTATCGCCAGGAAGAGGGTGCCAGAGCCAGGTCCCAGACCTGCCGCCCCGGGGAGCGGCAGAGATAAGAAACCAGGCTTATTTTATCCCTGCAGCTGGGAGGCAGTTCCGAAGTGGCAGAGAAGCCCCACACGGAGGCAGTGTTCTTCACAGGAGACCCCCGCCCCGAGCTCGCCTGCTTACTAGAATGCCTAAATCAGTGCACGCAAAACGGCTTTTCTCTTAGCAAGAAGCTTTTCATCCAAAATGAAGCATGAGCTGTGATCAGGGCTGGCTCGGCCCTGGAGGCCTAAACGAGCGGACCTCGGACGCAAGCTGACTTGCGGGGTGGTCTGAGGGGGGACACACCCCAACAGTCAGACCCTGGACTTGCCTGGAGCACTCTGCCGGCCACGCCAGACTCCGCGGCAGAGCAGCCGGGGCCCGTCAGTCCAAAGCGCCTCATTCACAGCGCACACTTCGAAGGCGGCCTGGGGGGCATGGGGCCAGGTCAGCGGTCAGAGATGCTGGGTTTCTGGGCCACCGGGAGGGAAGCCCACTCTAGTGTGCCAAGGGTTCACAGAGCACAGGCCTTGAGCTGGCAGGGCGGGCAGCAGCCCCAAGGAGCCCACCTTGTTCTGCAGAGAGGGTGTGCTGGGCGGCCAGGGCTAGACCCAGGCTGAGCCTCCGGCCCGGGCGCTTTCGCCCTGAGCCCGAGAGCACCATGCTCACTCCAGCCACAGGGCGGCGCACCCCACATGCTCCCCACCCGGAGGGTCCGGCTGCTCCCGGACCTGCGCTGCCTGAGGGCACAGGCAGAGGGGTGGGGGGCGCAGCCGGGAAGAAGCCGAGCCTGCGGGCGTGGGCACAGGGACAGTGTGACAGACTGACCTCCGGCGCCCCGCTCGCCACTCACACACTCACACCGCGCCTGCACAGCGAGGCCACGTCACTGACCCAGGAGCCACACTCACGGTGACCAGGCCACAGAGGGGCATTTCCACTTCGGACCCTAAGGCTCTTTCGGGGGACAGTGACAAAGCAGACCACACAGAGGCCTGCTGTGCGCGGTGTCCTGATTTTGCCCTGACGGGAGGGAGTCCGGCACGTCACTCCTGGGGCCTCTACAGACAGGAGAGGGTGCGTTCAGGGTGGTATGGCCGCAGACAACGCCCCAGCCCTCCACAGAGCACCTCTGGCAGGGAAGACAGGCCGAGGTCTCAGGAGGGCGCTGGCTGCCGTGGGCCCAGGTGAGCGTCGGTCTGACAAAGGAGAAAGGCCGCCGCCTCCCACCAGGAGACGCTGTGGCCGCGACGCTGCGGGCATGGGCAGGCTCCCACAAGCCAGGCTCCTGCTCTGGCCAGCGAGCCTGCAGTAACTGAGCTGTGGGTGCCAGAAAGCGGGGAGAGGGCTCCCCATGAGCCGCGCAGGCCAGAGTCTGTGCCGCCCTGGGAACAGCATCCTCCGGGCAGGACAATGACCTCTCATGACAGCACCACGCCTGCGGCAGACAATGGGCCTCGGACGCACCAACAACGGCAAACCGCGGGGCCTGCCAAGAAGGCAGAGGAAACACCTGCTATTTTTTTAAAAAATGGAACAAGATATTAATGAGTATTTCATACCAATGTTTAAAAATAATATAAGCTGTACTGCAGTGGATACAGAGAAATTTAAATGAAACTGTAGAAATACATGGGAAAATCTCTATCCTTTCAGGTTAGCCTTCCTGGCAAAAGGGGAAAAGATCTCGCTACACACAAGTTGAAAGCTGTGATGGCACAAGCCTGAAATCCCAGCACTCGGGAGGCTGAGACAGGAGGATTGCTTCGAGTTCAAGGCCAGCCTGTGCTATAGAGCGTCACCCTATCTCAAAAAACAAACAAAAAGAAAAAAGAAGAAAAGGAAAAGAACTTGTCTTCTAGAAATAACACATGATAAAAAGAACTGTGGCGACATACAAGTAGCAGTGTGTCTAAATCTGAAACAATAGCATGACACTGATTGTGTTGACTGAAAAACGCCATAGGAAGGGTGCCAGCATGGCGGGACGGCACCGGACGACACTCCACCTGCAACTTCCTGCCGCTGTTTAGACATCTGAGCTCAGAAACTGCTCTGGTCCCTTGAGGGGAAGATGGGCTTTCTGGCCCGGCCTCCAGAGGCCGCACATTATGTTTCCTTTAAAAGGAAAAAGTGTGTTGAGCGGCCCTGGGACTCCGCCTCCTCTCAGTGCCTGCATCCAGCCCGGGGCGTGGACCCAGGATGATCCCGCCTTGCTCAGGGCTCACCGCCACCTGTTTCTGTGCACTGAAGTGGGGCGCTCGGAACCGCCGGTGGGACAGGGGCTCCTTATCAGGTGAGAGGATGAGGAAGGGAGAGGCCTGGTGCTGGAGCCTGGGCAGGGTTGAGCCAGGCCTTCCAGAACCCCATTCCCCGCTGCCCAGCCCGCTCCCCGCCTGCCTGTTTCTGGTTCCCGTGGCCCAAAGCCAAATGCACATAGAGGCCGTGGGGTGAAGGGCCGGAGGACAAGGAGGGCGCCCCGGCATCGCAGCCGAGGTGGAGCGTTTCCTCAAGTCCCAGGGCTCCTCCACGGCCGTCCCAGAGCACGGAGAGGGTCCCGCCCAGAGCAGGCACACAGCTGACTGTGCGCAGCGTGCCACGATTTTTATCAGGTGTCATGCGAAATACATGAGGATGTCTGGCCTAGGTCTCATGCAAACGCGTTAGAATGCAGCAGTGCATTCTCCTACCATTAGAAAAACACAGTGGGCTGCACTTTAAATTCTCAGATAAGATATGATGCTAAAAATATCTAAAATCTCATATTAAAGCACCAGCTGATAGAAGGCTTCTTCATGTTAGTCCACTGTTATCCCTGGAAACACACGAAGCATATAAATATGTGATGAATATAAATATACGAGAGTCAGAGCATACATGTGAGTGTGTATATGCACACTCACACATGGACACGCATGCATATAAGGCGCCTTTTGAAGTCCTTGTTTTTTTGCCGTGCTGTTCACTCTAGGGCCGGGTCTGAGGCCGAGCGCCTCATGCTGGGCAGCTGCGGGCAGATGGAGGCGCTGGGCGGGGCGGCCCTCGGCCTCCAGCGAAGTCAGCCCCAGACACGAGCCCGCTCGGGATTTCCATTACTCCTCTTCCTCCAAGATAGATGACATTTTTGAAGGACACTGTTTTTGTTAAATTTTATTTCCTCCACTAAACGTCTTTTTAAAAAAAACCTTCTGGATTTAGGAAGTTCGTTTTAACTCACAAAGTTCTTTTTATTTCCTCAGTCTGATTATCCTACTTGTGGGGTATGCAGATGGCTAGATATCCTTCCTCATCAATGCTAGCCTCAAAATAAAGCCCTAAAAATACCAGTGGCAATTAACATTTAGAAATCTCCCTCTTGGTCCGCAGCCATCTTCATGGAATGTCTGTGTTTGAATTAGACCAGATTCAGACAACAGAGAGGGAGTGAGCCGGGAGGCAGGAGAGAGACGGGGGCGGGGGCCAAGCGCAGACAGCACCCCCTTTCCACGCTAGAGACTGTGGCTGCGCCTTCAGGAGTTCAGCAGGAGGCCAAGTGGAACCTGGTCCACAACTAAACGACACGAAGTCAAATGACACCAGTCAAAAAGCAAAATAAAAAGGAACACACACAGTCACCGAAAGCGAGATACGCGTACTCTGGGAGAAACCCGCAGAAAGCCACAAGGCAGTGTGTCTGGTAGAAGAGGGTGCTGGGTTTGGCTCAATCCCTTTTTATCTGTGCTTGGGCGACTGGGCATCTTAAAACTGCTGTTTAAATATAACATAGCCACAGCACTGATCTAACTTTAACCTGTGACTCGGTGCTCTCAACAGGCACTGGGAAAGCCTGGCTGTCCAAGGCGGGCTGCTGGGGCCCAAGCCTGAGCAGCTCGACGCGCCGGCTCCCTCACCCCCCAGCGCCGGACGCACACTGGCTGGAGGAGAGGCCCCTTCTCTGGAGACGTGTCGCTGGGAAGGGGACAGCGCGGCAGCCGGCCACCCCAGCGGCTCTCCCCTGCACTGTGCGTGGACGCCGGGCTTTGTCCTGTGACAGGCGGTGTGGGGGATGAGGCCACGCTGTCCTGAAGCCAAGTTCTGCTCCTAACAAGTTACCAGTGCAACTTTCCAGAGTCGGGTTATTTTATACTGCAACACTGTAACCCACTTAAATGGAGTTCTAGTGAGCTTCGCTCTAGACAGACAGAAAGCTGTTCTGTGTGTTTAAAAATGCTTTCTTCCCTTTTGTTCACTGAGTTAGCAGGAAAGTCTGTCTGGCTTCCTCTAGGAGCTGCAGACCCACCACCACTGGCTCCAGGCTACTTTCCCGCCCTACCTTGAGATGCCAGGGGGAGAAGGCTTGCCAATTCTTTTTAAAAAATGTTACAGAAATAAAGGAAGTTTTGTTACCTATGTACATTTGTTATAGTATTTATTTTATATGTGGCCCAAGACAATTCCTCTTCATTCAGAAAGGCTGCAGGCTGAACCTGCCTCACTGGGTGCTGGTTCACCCCAGGCCCCTGTGGGAGAGACTGGCTTCCGCTGCCCGCGTTCTCCAGGCCAGCGCCTCACCACTTCTCAAACTGGGCAGGGTCATGCAGTCAGAGCTCTGAGCGCTGCCCCGTGGCACCCTGGCCCCGTTCAGGAGCCGCCCCTGCTCCGGCTGGGCAGATGGGGCAGAGGTGAAGGGGGAACTCGTCCCGAGCCGGCGAATTCCATTCCCAGCCCGTGTGTGATCCCCAGTCCCTGAAGACCTGCAAGGCTCCTCTGGCCAAATCTGGCTGGTTTTGCTGACACATGCTAAGTAGGGACACAAATGACCCTAAGTTCCCCTGCGATTTATCTAGTATCTTCCCAGGACTTCAAAAAATGCCATAACCACCGCTTAAAACGCATCCGCCTCAGAGTAATTATTCCCACACACAGCTGAAACAGGCCAACTCTGTGGGCGCTAGTCCGCAGAGATCGACCTCACCAGCAGACCCATCTGACCATCTGTTTCTTTACCTAGAACAGACTCTCCGAAGAGTCGGGGGGGCCGACAAGGACAGTGGTTTAATAAGTAACACAGATGCTGACCGTGTATCTGAGAACTTTTTAAGCCAAAGATATTATTTACCCAGCATTAATTACTTCCATCCCTTTTCATTTTGTTTTGCTTTCTTTTCCTTTCTCACTGGTTCCAGGGACGCAGGGACTGTGCGTCCCAACCTTGGGCTCTTGGCCCCCCAGGGGGTGCTGTGACAAGGGGCTGCTGCCAGCTGTGTATCTGTTTCCGCTTCTGTTCTTCCAGATGCCCGGCCTCAGGCTGGCCACAGAGTGGACACTGCTTCTCCAGTGGGGGTGGGCAACCCACTGAGGGCTGCTCCGTGCCTCCTCTAGGAGTCAGGCATCTGGACATGCCAGCTCTCACCACACGGGCAAGCTGGGCAGAAGCCGGGAGGCTGGAGAGGCAGGCTGCTCAGGGCCTGGCTTGCTAGCTCCTTGGGGAAACTTTTAGTATTTTTTTTTTTGTACTAGAGATCGCACTCAGGGCCTTGTGCTTATGAGGCAGGCACCGTGGCCCTACTTGGGAAAACTATGAAACTTGCAACTGCTAAAAAGAACTTTATTTAGTACTCGCCCTGATGCTAATGACAGGAGCACAAACTGGGGGATCATTTTGTCCTTGAACACAGACAGGGTGGTCCCTGAGGGGTGAAGAGAGAAAACAGGCAGGGGAGAGGCCCTGGCACCCAATTCCGGGCACGCTCTACCTGTGTCTGAGTGTGGCAAGCTCAGGACACCCTCAGAGAGACGCTGCACAGTTTCCAGTGAGTTGCTTCTGCCGCGTTTTACTCGGGTGGTTAATTTGCTACGTCTCCAGCGAACGAGAGTTGTTCCCGCCGCTCCAGAGACCCCCGTGGCCTTCTCTGCTCTCGGGTGGGGGCAGGAGCCAGGAGCAGAGGGTGTGGAGACCCCGTGTGGGCAGACGGCCTGGGAGAGTCGCTCTGCTTTCAGGCCAGCGCCGAGAAAGGCGGCTCCGGTGACAGCTCTGCCCTGCTCTTGGGGACCCCACAGCTGCTCCCACACAGGGACGGAAGGGAGCAACCCAGAGCAGGGCCCTTGGGGAGCTGTGTCTGCGCCAGGATGGAGGGCAGAGTTTAGCACCACATGTGACTCCCCCAGAGAGGGCAGAGGGAGATCCCGGAGCCATGGCTTCTGCCTGCTTATGGGTGAGGCAGGAGCCTCTCAGCCCCGTTTCTTTTTCTTTCTTTTCTTTTTTTTTGAGACAGGGTCTTGCTTTGTAGTTCAGGCTGGCCCTGAACTCAGTATGTACTCCAGGCAAGCCTGGAACTCAGTGATCCTCCTGCCTCTGCCTCCCGAGTGCTGGGATGACGGGTATGAGCCACCATGCCTGGCACTGTGGTGTGTGGTACTGATTGCTGGTGGGCGTGAGTCACCACGCCTGGTATTGTATATGTGGTTGCCGGGGATTGAACCAGGAACTTTGTGCTTGCTAGGCAGGTGCTGGAACAACTGAGCTAAATCTCTGGCCCCCCCAGCCCCATTTCTAGATGGCCTGGGGCATCTCGAAGGTTCAACCATGGCAGGAGCAGTAACTGCCATCATTCTGGGTGTGGACCTGCAGTGAGGTTTTCCCTGAGGCCCAGAGCGCCCACCGCCACGCACAGTCCAGCCGGCAGCTTTGTCACTGCCCTTGGTGACCCACGCCCATCTCACTGAGCTGTGCTCGGGAGGACACTGTGCCAACCCATGCAGGGCCCGCGGCACCTGCACCAGTGGCTGCTGCCCACACGCTCACCGCTGGGGTTGGCAGACCCCGCCCCAGTGTCCCTGCTTTCTGTGGAATGTTGACCAGCCAGCAACCTGGCTAAGTAACAGAGGGCCAGCAGTGCTCTCCTCTGAGCCCCAGAAGGCCTGCTCTGTGACGGCTCCGCTCTGCGGGAAACCCAGAAGCTGCAGCTCTCCGGGGAGGCGGGGCGTTATCCTCGCATATCTAAGGGCCCAGATAACTGCCAGGGCTCATTAGCAACACCTGGAATCAGACAGAAGCAGCATTTTTTCATTACGAAGGAATGTGGTGTGGCCACCGGGGCGTCCTCTTCTGGAGTGGTGCGTGTGCAAGCGCGCGCGTGTGCGTGTGTGTGCGCGCGTGGATCTGAGTCAACAATATGGCAGCATTTCTGACTCATCTCTGCATTCAGGTACAACGCCCACTGCTCCAGGGCCATGCTGGGGACTCAAAAGTCTCTGCGCCCACCCAGACGCGTCCTCTGCTGACACCGGCTGACCAACCGACCGACACCTGTGCCCTGTCCCTGGCTGCCCAAGCAGCTTCCGGTGAGGCTGCTGACCGCCTGGCCTCAGCCCCTGTGATGGTGCGCCGGACGAGGTATCATACTGACAGCAGACACCCAAGTCTGCGAGAAAGTGTGTCATGTTTCACACGAAGGGAATGGCGACTTCAAGGGTACTGGAAACACATTTAAAAAAATCTAAACAGTAGCCTTTCGGGGGTGAGGTGCTGGGAAAGAAGCCAGGGCCCTGCGTGTGCAAAGCACACATTTTATCACCCAGTTACACCCTGGGCCCGCTGAACACTTGACACCAACAGATCCTGTCTATAGCGATGCTTCTCTAGCCTCTTTAGTAATGAAATATTAAAATTACGTGTTTTTAGGATATTTTTGTTTTCAGGGTTTGAATAATGTATTTTCCTTTTGCATGAACTCCAAACTGGCCTTTAAAAAATAAAATGCCAGATCCTACCCGTAATCACCCTTTGGACATTAAGTTTTCATCACCCGCAGTGGGTTGTGGGAAGGAGGAGCCGGCAGGCGCAGGCTGCCTCTCCCGCCCTGGAGGCGCGGTCCAAGTCCTGCCTTGGGAGGACGCTCACTTCATCCTGCTGCAGAGGGGACGAGTCAGGCTCGAGGCTGTATGCCCAGGTCAGCTGCTCCCGGGCCGCTGACCAGGAGTCTCCGGGGCGGAGGACGCGGTGAGGAGCCCCAAGCAGTGCCCGCTGGCCCTGCTACTACTCGGCCTGCTCACGCTTGAGGTAACATCTTCCTGCAGAGACACTGGCCCAGGGGGCCACAGGTCCCAGTCTTATTCTCACCCGGTTTCGCCCGGGCTCTGTTTCATTCTTGCCTAGGTCCTGCCACTGACCAGATTCTGGGCCCACTGCCTCCCACTCTGGGGTGCCCTCCACCTGGCTTGCTGGATCCCTGGGGCAGCGTGGTGGCTGCTGGGTCTTGCACTAATTTCACCTGAACTTCATGCATTTGAGTAAATCCTAGGGTTCAGGCCGGTTTCCATGGCCACACCTCAAGCTCTGGGACGGCCTTGGGGCTGGGCCCCCTGTGCCTGGTGTGGGGAATGACTGGGGCGGGTGCAGCCCCAAGAGGTGGGGAGGACAGTGTCCTGTGCTCCTGGCACCTGGCAAGTGTGCGATAAACAGTGGTTAAAATGTTAGTGGCCAGCCACGGCTCCACGTGATCCCTCCACGTCAGGCCGCACGCCAGGTCTTTGTGGTGACTTCTGGGACTAGAACTCTGAACCGTACCTGGGTTCCCCCAGAGGGCCCTGGGGATCTGGTCATCAAGGTGCTGGGAGGGTCTCCCAGGCCGCTCAGTCTTCTCCCCACCCCCACATTCCTCTGTTCCTCTCCCCCTGCTCTTCTGGGTGCCCTGGTTCCGTCACACAGAGCAAGCCCACCCTGTTGGCAGGGACTCCCTCCCATCACTACTTTGGCCCCTCTCGGGATGAGGTCCTCGGCTGGAGCAGGGGACACAGGAGCTGAGCAGGGCTCAGAAGGCAGGGTGCCCACTGCCAAGCAAGCCAGGGCTGACAGCAGCAGATACCGGCCCGGAGCCCCTGGGGGCGACTTGCGGAGAGGTGGCCTGAGCCTGCTGCCCCACAGGAAAGAGCCAAGGACCCTTGCTGCGGCGTCCTGGGCACTCGGGGAGCCAGGCTCCACTGTGACCCCACGCTTTCCGGAGTGGGGCAGAGCTGCGGGGGCGGGGCTGGACGGCTTAGAGGCCAGGCAGGTCTGCTACTTCGGGGGCTCTTTGTCCCTCTGGGCTGCGCGTGGCCCTCAGGGCGGTGGATCTGCTGCTGCTACTGCTGTGGGTGGAGCCGCTCAGCGGACGGACTGGAACCTGTCCCGGCCCCTGCAGGCCGGCGCAGGGCTGTACTGGGCGCAGGTACCTGTGTGTGCCCACCGGTCTGTGCTGAGCCATTCCATGCCCAGGCCCACACTGTGCCACTGCAGAGGAGGTGCGGGTGTGTTCTGCATTCCTGGGTACACCGTGGCAGGTCCAGGGCAAGCGCTGCCCACTCAGAGGGACCTGCCTACCCACCTGGGCCTGCTTACCGCCCTGGACCCCTCTCCACCCACCAGGCTCCAGGAGGCTGCCCTCCTCTTGGGCTTCTGGCCGCTCCACCCTCCGAGGGCAGAGGAGCCCGAGGCCCAGCGCCTTGCCCCGCAGCCCTCAGGGCATCTCAGGTCCCAGCAGTGTATCAGACTGTGGGACCCAGAGGCCGTGGGGCTGTCACAGGGCCCTTGGCGTTGGTGTCACCCCGAGTGCAGGACGGCGACAGCGTCACCCCTGTGCGTCCCCCGCTGGCCCGAGAGCTCTGCCAGCCGCCGCCGACCTCCTCGCCCATCTGCTCTGTGGCTCATTCCCGCCGGTGCAGAGCCAGGGGCACCGGGCTCCAAGCGTGGCACAGGCAGCCCGTTCGCTTGGCACACTGCAGACTGCCTGGACCTGCACTGTTGTTCGCTTATCCTGCTCAGAGGCCAAGAACGAGCCACACAGGCTCTGCCGGCTGTCGCCATGGTGAAGACACACCCACTGGGCGCCGTGTCCATATAAGGCTGAGTTAGCCAGGCTTGGCCAGGCCCGCGTGCAGGGAAGTGCTTGGATGGCGGCTCCAGGAGCACCATGGGGAAAATATATGGCCACTGGCCCCGGGGGAAGCTGTGGGAAAGAACAGGCGATGCACGCAGCCCTCTGGACACAGACTGTCGAGTTGCTATTTTTATGTGTTGCATTATTTAAAGAAATACCATTAAAGCAGAAGTAGGGCAGAAATGGCTTTCTGCAGGAACGTGTTTGGTGCATCTGTTAATTAGCTGATGTTTTAAGCTTGTACAGATCCGGTGTGGGGGACTGAAATAGAGTCCATATCTTAGTAATTGTCTCGACAGAGCACACAGGATTGTCCTAACAAATATCCACAATAGGTTTCCCTCACGTTTTTCTGTTAGCTCTTTTGACCTCTTCCTGGCCAATTGCAAGGACACACCTGAGTTACCTGAACAGCCCTGTGTGCTGATTGGTCCAACACCTCAGAGCCAACTGAGCCAACATCCCTGTGCTAACTGAGCCAGCATCTCTGTGTTAACCGAGCCAACATTCCTGTGCTAACCAAGCCAACATCCCTGTGCTAACCAAGCCAACATCCCTGTGCAAACTGAGCCAACATCCCTTTGCTAACTGGGCCGACATCCCTGTGCTAACCGAACCAACATCTCTGTGCTAATGGAGCCCACATGGCTGTACTAACTGAGCCACAATCCCTGTGCTGTCTGACAGCCCGTGGCACTTGGTCTTGGCCATGGAGTTAGCGATTATGTAGCACACAGCAGGACCACCCAAGCCTGAAAACACATCCCCACAGCAAAGGCATCACTTCTCATCTCTCCTACAAACTCCTGAGGCTGCTGTCAAGTCTCCCTCCAGCGACCGGTGTCAGCACCCTGCCTGAGGACTGCGGTGAAGCCCAGCCCAGAGTGCTCTGGGGCTCTGGAGTTGGTCAGTCGGCCAGACGTGGACACTGACTGCGCGCGGCAGTGTTTGAGAGCAGAATCCGGAGACACGGGGTCCTGGGATCTGTGCTGAGTTTACCAAACCGCAGAGATACAGGAAACCTTAGAGCCCTCCCCTGGTGCCCTCCGGGAGCAGACACTGGGTCCGGCACGGGCACACACCACCGGCCCGCAGCAGTCTACTGAATAACTCCAACAAGCTGTCTTTCTCAAAGTGCAAGTTGGTACGAAATGTGTTAACCTGGTTCTTTGTTGGATTGTCACAGAAAGTGGAAAACTGGGCTGAGCGGTGCTCTGCTTAGGCGTCCGGGCTCTGCCTGGCTGACCGTGAGTGGAGAATGCAGAGAAACCCAAACTCCAACTCTGGCTACTGCTGCTTGAAGAGACGCATAGCTCGTTTATTTATTTCCCATCCTTACAGGGCTGAGCCAGCCAAGAGCTCAGGGAGTCAGCTTTCGTCACCCCCAATCCTGTCATCTCTGGGAAAATCTATAGCATGGGATCCAGGGGAATTTTAAATCTCAGGAAATGCTTCATATATTAAGAAATGTTTATCCTTGTGAAATGCTAAAGAATCTTCTACAAGCAGTAATTCCTAACGCACAGAGCTCTGGGCCGAGCGGACGCCCTCGGCCGACTCTGAAGGCCGCTGTGGGAGAACGGCAGGCCCCTGCCGACAGAGCGGAGCGGGGCTCCTCGCTGCGAGCTCTGCCCTGGGGAACGGGCACACTGGGCGGGCGGGCGAGGCCCGAGTCCCTGGGCCCCTTGTCACAGTGCCGCCCGCCGGACTCTGAGGAGGGGACTCGAGTGGAGGCACACGCGCCACCGTCCAAGGCAGCTGCCGACCTGGCAGCAGGGAGGGGCAGCTACTCTGAAGCGGACCCTGGGGCTTGCAGTGCGGGAGGACCGACACCGACCACAGCAGAGCGCCGCAGGCACAGCTGCTAGCGCTCCCACAGCGGGCCCCGGGCAGGCCAAGGTGCAGACACGCCGGTGCCTGGAGGGTCACACGGCCCAGGCAGCCAGGCAGAGAGAGGGCTGTGGCAGTGTGGAAGCCGCCTCTCCTCGCCTGTCCACAGAAGCGCCATCTTTCAGAAAGAAGTGGTGGCGGACGTGGGCACTGCTGGTTTCGCTTGCTTTGCTTTGTCTCGCACGCTCTGTCCAGCTCCTCCCCAGCCCCGCAGGCGCAGGCAGTGGAGGGAGACCAGTCGCCCCCAGCTCTGGCACCTCCCTCGGGTTATCAGGCTGCCAGTGCACGTGGGGAGACACTGTCTTCACAGCCGCCCAGGAAATGAGCTACTGAGGGCACTCAGGAAGTGCACAGTCCCACGTTTACCGTCAGCGCCAACATCCAACAGTCCGCACTCCAGCCCGTATGCCTTTGCTGTGGTACAAATGCAACTATGGTTTTCTGCAGAGATGTTCGTAAGATACATGTTTATGTGAATATAAGTATAAAACATCATTGCATTTTATATACAGTCGTGTATGTATATATGAGTGCACAGGCAGACACACAGACACACAGACAAACACACAGAGCTGGCCCTTGGATCTGTGGGGTTTGTGTTTGTGGATTCAGTCAACTGTGGATTGGAAATGTTTGAAAAGAGCTGCAGATTTTCCCTGTCGCTGTCCCTTACACGGCACCCCACAGTGTCCACCTGCACAGCAGTCACGCCGTGTTCGGTCTCACGTGTAATCTGGACACTCGAAGTACACGAAGGACACAGGGTGACCCGCCACACGCCAGCAGGACTTGGGCACCCTCAGATCTCCTCCCCGCAGGGTCCTGGCTGACCCTGGCAGAGCCAGAGCAGTGCACAGGAGGCGGGAGGGCGGCGAGGCTGGCACCGTCTGGTAGTGACAGAGGACACACGGTGTCCCGTCTCGGGAAGCTGCTGCCCACCTAAGGCCTGCGGGCTGCTCTGTGCCAACAGTGTGGGGGCAAGAATGGAAGCGCGGCGCTCTGACTTACGCGGCCCCCTTTCTCGGGGTAGCACTGGCAGCCGCCGCTGCAGTCTCTTCCTCCGCAGGGCACATCGAGCTTCTTCACACCCTGCAAAGATCAAGCACACAGCTGGTCACCCCAGGGCACACGGCACTTCCAGAGTCCCCGCCTCCCACCACCCCTGTGCCCCAAATACGCGACGAGCATTTTCTACAGTAGATTCAGGTTCACGAGAACACAGTGGAAGGGACCAGGGTTCCCTCCACCTCTGCCCCACTGTGCCCAGCCTCCCCACCGGCACAGCCTGCCCGGAGGACATCACCGTCCCAGGGACCAGGCTGTGCCCCACGTGTCCCACTGCCGGCAGCATCTGGAGGCCCCTGCTGCATGCGGAGGCTGAGTGGATCCCGGGCCCAGGAGCAGAGATGTGTTCCCGCACCCAGGGACTCGGGCGTGGGGACAGCGCCCTGTGAGAACAGTCTGGGGCTCCAGGGGCAGGAAGCAGTGCCTCAGCTGCCTGGAGGTGGAGGCATCCTGGGATGGCAGGGAAGGTCCCTTTGAGGCATCACTCCGAGGCAGGATGGCCCCGTGGGCAGAAGGCACGGCTCACGTTGGGTTGCAACATCAGAATAAAGAGGGTGCAGGGATGAGAAGCCCGTGGAGCAGTGCCTGGCATCCCCCCTGCACTCACGGGACAGCATGGTGGCAGCAGTGGCACTCTGACCGCTCATGGTGATCGGCGTGGAGCCCCCGAGCAGGTGTGAGGCTACAGCGTCCCTCCGCCCAGCTGAGTCAGGGGAATCTGCTCTCTTGTCAAATGTGTCTGTGCTTTTGGCCAAGTGCCACAGCTGCCTACAGGGCCTGTCCAGCTGGCCATTACCCCGAGGGACCCCGCAGTCGGTTAGGTTGTGGCATTTGCCAGGCCAGTCCCCGCCTGAGGGCAGCGCCTTCCAGCGTGGCCACTGAGCGGTGCCACTGTCGTGAGCCTCCTGGTGGCCAGCAGCAGGTCCCGGGGCACCCTGTGCCGCTCTGGCGTCCGGGCCCGCCACGCCCCTATCCTGCCCATGTCCCCGCCCGCTCTGTACCTCCCACGCTGAGCAAGGCCTGTCCCATGCACCGGGAGCCATCCGGCCGGGCCCCCGGGCCCCCGTCCCTCCAGGTTCCCTCGGAGCAGACGCCGAGAGCCTCCAGCGGAGGCGCTGCTCTCACGTGCTGCCGGCACAACCCGCACCTGACCAGCAGCGCAGGCCCCGCAGTGTGAGGCTTTCCAGGAACCCTGCGGGTCTCAGACCCTCCAGAGACACCGAGACACCGTGAACCTTTTCAGTCTCCTTTGAGTGATCTTTTTGTTCTGAATGAGGTAACGAGCCAGCTGAGTTCCACAGTGTAAAAGCAAACAGACATAAAATCCTTTTATGCCCTCAAAATGATTCCAAGAATTTGCCAGTTTGCTATGGCTTCGAGGTTTATCTACAGCAGGGCCCAGCAGGGCTTGCGATTTTGATGACATGGTTTTTCAGAGCACAGTTCCCTGTGTGTCCTGCAGCAGCGGGGACAGGTCTGGGTGGGCGGGAGACTGACAGCGCGACAGGGACCCCACTTCACCAAGAACTCACTTCGGAAAGGGGAGGGCGCGCTCGCAGGCCCCGGGAGGTGCTGTGATTTTAGAGACCCTCCCCTCCCCCCGGTGTAAATCAGGGCCTGAAACGACTTGAGGCGTTTCCAGTCCACTACCAGACCCCCGGCCCGGATCTGGCTGGAGAAGTGTCTTCCTTCCTCACTGCCCGCCTGGAGCGGGGTGCGAGGAGCAGCAGGGGACACCTCCGGGCTCCACCTCTCCAGCCATAGGCCCACGCCCGACTCTGGCTCCGGGCGAGGGGCACACAGCCTGGAGCCCTGGGCCGCAGCTCCCTCCTGGCCAAGCCAGCGCCCCCTGCGGATGCTCCGGACTCTGGCCAGGGCAGGTGTGCACATGCCTAAGTGCCACACACACCTGTGCAGCCTCTCCCCTGCCCTTCAGGACGCTTCTGGATTCTAGCACCTATAAGAGCCCTCAGAGCCACACTCAGGAATGCCAGTCTCCAAGATGGGCAGAAGTGTTTGTGCCCGGTGCAGGGTGTGGGCTCCAGACAGCCTCTTGCAGATGGAGCAGGTTGCCGCCTGGTCCCTGGGCAGACGTGGGGCTCTGGAACCTCCTCCCCGCGCGGTGCCCTCACCAAGACGCAGGGAAGGACTGCACACGGGCTGTGGCTGTGCCCTGCTCACCGCTGTGCCCGCAGAACAGTGCTACCAGCTCACACAGGTGGGCAGCTTCGCGTTGCGACTCTGTCCCCTGATTTTACTGCTCAGTGCAACTCAAGGACAAACCCCGCACCTGCTTCTGGACAAGTTCTCGGGAAAAATGCCTCGTTTCTCCTACCCTACCTGCCAGTCACCTCAGGAATGGAACCTGGCTCTGTGTTCCAAGTCCTACTGGGTCAGGATCGCTACAGTGATTTCCAGTTAGTGTGCTGGGGTCTACAAAGCCCCCAGGAAGGAGCTGCTGGGCCCAGGATGGGGTTCCCGGCCAGCCAGCTTGTCCTAGCACTGCAGCGAAGTGCCTGGGCTCCGCGGGTTCCTGGCTGAGGGGTCCCCAGCATGTCTGTCCCAGAAAAGGGTCACCGTCAGCCTCCCTTCAACCCTGCTTCCTGCGGGGCTCCGGGACTTGGCATCTGGACTCGGTCAGAATTCCAGTCAGAGCCAAGGTTTAATTCTCTCGTCCTTCTCAAAACATGCACTTCCAGTGTCCTCTTTTTCTGCTGGGTTTTTAATGGCTAGTGCTAGTGTGCTGATAGAAATTGGGGGTCTTAGAAGTGACCTGGATGGTGAGGTGTCTTGGGGACCCAGATCGTGTCCCGTTGGGACACAGCTGACAGTCCCCAGGTGCACAGTGGGAAAGTGTGGGGGAAGAACTCCACCTGATTCGTTCCAGAGAACTCTTCCTTGGAGTCCTTTGGACTGTTGTGTGGGACCTTTGGAGACCTGTCATTTTCCTGGACTTTGTCCTACACACCTGACCTGGCTGCAGCGGCCAGAACCTCGGGAGGAGGAGGCTGGCTGCTGCGTGCTGACCGCTGCCTCCGAGGCTCAGGCAGCGCTCGGTGCCTGGATCTGCTGGCTCTGCCGTTATAAATGGATTCCGAAGAGTCAGGCAGAGATCAACAGAAGCAGCTGCAAGATTAAGAGGACATCCGGTCCCACGGGGGCTGGCGCAGCTCTGCGGGAGCAGCCGATGGCGCGGGATCACATGGCTTCCCTGGGGACGCTGGGCCGGAGACGTCCTTCCCCACCTGCCGCAGGGTGAGCGATCCTCTCGCCCGGAACGCTGCCCAGGGCTGCCCCCTCAGACTTGTACTTGAATTTAGGACATTTAAAAACATGTAAAAATGCACAATAACTTGAGTGCCAGAAAATAAAACACATAGAACAGTTAGACTCCTTAAGTCTACCTGACTTCCTGTGCAAACTGTCCATGGATATTAAAGGCAAAACCCTACAGGAATGTCCCCAGCTTTTTGCAGTTCTGTCGCCTCAAGCTGACATACCATAGGGAATGAAAGAAAAAAAATGACGGCCACTTTTCCAACTTGCACAGAAAAAAGGAGCATTAATCACATTTACATGAAGATTCAAGAACAAAATGCATCTGTCCTAAAACAAAGAATATTTTGTCCTCTACATGTTCCAAAAATGCCTTGTCCAAGGAAGTCTTTTTAGCCAATATACCTCCAGCCAAAAAGAGCAATTCTCTGAAGGGAACTCACAGATATTTCCCATCAAATCGCCCCCGGTGTCTAACCCAAACTTCCTCTGCAGACGAAGCCTTGAATACCCAGCTGAAGTGACATGAAAGGTAAATATTCCTTACTGTGGAAAGTTATTACCTTTCATATTTTAAGACAAAATAATCTGTACAAGTCTTTGTCTTTGCTGCAAGTCTAGTCAAGTAGGCCTTTTTAGAAATATCCTTCTAGTCCATCAAAAAGAGGCCAACCAAGAAGAAAGCCAGCCTGGGAGCCAGCTCCCAGCACAGCTCTGTTCGTTTATCAAAACAGGAAATATAAGCCATTTCCGCACATGCTGCTTTAGAAATTAAGGAAATCATTCCGACGTGGTATTAGCAGGACAAGGTATATGGAAAGGAAGCTCGAGTCACAGGGCCAATCACAGGACAAAACCCCGTCCCCACGGAGCCGGGGAGACCATGCCAACTCAGCGCCCTTCGCGGAGCACCCCAGCGACAGCGGGCGCTCCAAACGGTCCCGGAGTAGCCGCCAGCTGGAGACGCAGAGGCACCGTGGGGGCGGATCACCAACGGCCACCAGCGGTTAGCTCCAGCGGAGACGACGACCAGTCCCTGTGCTGCTGGCTTGGACAGGGGAGCGGGGCAGCTGTGGAGCTGGGGCGAGGGGCAGCAGCTGGGGTCCTGGGCGAGCTCCCTGGTCCCAGTCATGATCGCCTGAGAAGTGGCCATGCTGCCCTCCATCACCGTGGCAGCAAGGTCACTATGGCAACACCCAGGAGGCTGGGCCTTAGTGGCGGTGCTCGAGTCACAGGCAGCAAGATGCATGCTGCCACATCTCCAAGAGCGACTTCAGCCACCAGGGCTGCCTTCTCGTCCTGAGGCAGCTCCAAGTCGGGGGAGTTTCTCACAGTGGTTTAGAACCTGTGCAGCCACACCATGGTGCTCTGTGTGGGTGCTGATGGCAGGAACGCGAGCGGTAGGTGGACGGGCTGAGAGGGCTCTACAGGCCAGAGGCCAGGGCGGTGACTTCCTGAGCTCTCCCTCCTCGTGACGCCCGGCGTGGGGTACCTAGGTCGGTAGTGAGGACTCACGGCTGGGCTTCTACAGACCCCAAGGTCCCAGCCAAGGACACCTGTGCCAACCAGCTGGCCTGGCACAGGGCTTGGGCTGCACACATGGGAAGGAGGGCTGGATCCCAGCCAGAGAGCTGGAGCTGGTGCAGCCCAGGGGCACCCGGCCCAGGCTGGGCACCTTCTCAGGTGTGGCAGCGTGGGCTGCAGTTGAGGACACGTGGAGCAGTGGGCTGGGCAGAGTAGGAGAAGGGAACCTGGCGCTTCCTGCAGCACAGCCAATGCCCTGGTTTCTCTGGGGCTCTCTGTCTTCCCCCCTGGGGCGAGAGAAGCTGGCGGGCTTGCTGTGGCCATGGGACAGGAAGCCACCAGGGCTACAGGGGACAGCACCTCTGTCCAGAGCAAGCTGAGCACCCTAAGGACGCTGTATCAGGTGCTCTGTGGGCATCGGGAGCTGCTCCATCCAGAGTCACAAAGACAGCACCCCAGGGTGAGGCTGTGGGCTGCAACCAGGGCCCAGGTGGTTGGGACAGAGGGTGGTGCCTGGATGGGTCAGGAAGCTGGAGAGAGGACCAGAGCTTCTGCAGCGCTCCCCCAAATCCACCCCATTTCGCCCCCACACTTAGACACAGGCACAACTGGACAGCTCCGTCTCGAACAGGCCTACGCCCTCCGCTCTAAAGCTGATCTCAAAGGATGTCTCGCCTGGGACTCTGAGCCTTGGAGATGCAAAGGGCCACCTTAGGTCTGCAACAGGAGCCGTGCCTGGGCGGCCTGTTCACCGCAGCTGCTTCTTCCCTGGCTGCTGCTCGCTGCCTGGCTGGGCACACAAAGGTGCCCAGGTCAGGTCTCTGCGGACCACTGAGCTCCTCTGCTGAGGACCTTGTGCAGCTGCCGCTGGCTGGCGTATTTGGAGAGGCACATATGCACACATGAGCACAGCCACATGCACACGCGCACACACATGGAGCGGAGGTGCAGCACAGGCACCCGGGGCCTCTGGCCAAACTTTTCTGATGCTGTCCTTGACTTCTTGGGGGGTGTCTCAGTACACCAGTGTCTGGACATGGGGTTCCCTGTCCCCTCTCCATTGCTGCCCTTAACACAGACGGGAGCCCTCCCAGTGTGTGTTAATCCTGGATGCCCAGCTAGGTGGTTACTTCTGGCACCAGCTCTTCTGGCGGGCGCTCTGTTCAAATGCGCTGTGCCTGTCCCCTCCCCAAACTCCCCTTCGTGGCCCCCCAGGATCACACAGGCCTCTCTGACCCTGTCCCTGGGTGTGTCCTTTCAGGAACACTATTCTCTCCCTTTCTATCATTCCTCTTCTTTTCCTTCTTTTCTGTACTGGGATTGAACCCAGGGTCTTCACACTCAGCTGTATTTTGAGACAGGGTCTCACTAAGTCTGTAAGTTGTAAGGGCTGGACTTGAACTTGTGGTCCTCCTGCCTGAGCTTCTGAGAGTATGGTCATTATCCCTCCCTGCTGGTTTATTTCTTCCCTTTGAACTCCACTTGGATGCCTAAACTCTTTCCGCAGGAAGGTGGCTGCGCCCCATCTGAGCACCTCTGGGTTCTCATCCCCATCACGGGACACAACTTTGCACGCCTGCCTGGTCACGGCAGAATGTTCACCCTGGGCCCCTCCTGCGTGCCGGGCCCCACAGCGCTGACACTAATGCTGGGAGAAGAAAGTCAGGTCATGACCTCACCTCTCGGCCCCACCTGTGTGGGCTGGTGCAGGGGTTACCACTAAGCTCGCTGTGTAACTGGACCCCGGGGTACAGGGTCACCCTGCAAACTGAGAAGGTGCACAGAGAGAGAGCTGGGCACTCACCACACCTGTGCAACCCAGGCACTTGGACACCGGGGAAATCAGGACTGACGTGGTGCAGAAAACAGCACAGCAGAACGGGCTAGGGCTGCCAGGGAGGGAGCAGATGCCAAGGCTGGGGGGTGGCGAGAGCTGCTTACCCAGGCCCTGCGCTTGGGGGAGCCCAAAGCTAGCAGGGGTGTGGGAGGAGCTGGGGCCCTGGTTTGCTGGGCCTCGGCGCAGCTCCTGTGCCTTGGCGGCATGTGAATTCCGACGGCATGGTGCCCTGCTGGCCTCCGGTCACCCGCTATGGTCAGCAGGGTGTGGAGGCTGGGGGTCGCACACTCACTCACTCACATATTGGTCTCACCAGAATATGGAGAAAACTGGCCAGTCAGAGACATGCCATTTGTTTTCTCATTGGGGTCTCACTGTGTAGCCCAGGCTGGCCCTGAACTCAGGGGAATCCTCCCGAGGGCCCCTCACACTGGCAACGACTTTAGATAGTGGACTTGTCATCAGTCCTTCTGTAGCCTGCGGGTCCTGTCTGCCTAGGCCTCATGAGAACAAGTTACCCAGAATTCTCACTTCTCCCAGAGCCACCCAGAGCTGGAGTGAGGCGTGAGTGCCGTGTCTCCTACGCTGTGCGCAGGGCGATGCCTGTGCTCCTCGGCTGGGAAGAGGCGGCCGCCGGCCTCACCCCACGGCATGACCTCACCGGCTGCGCTCTGATTACTCATGCGGCCTGGCGCGTCGGCTCTCGGTTCCCTCATGGGAGAATGCGCATGTGTGAGCGGGGCACCGGGAGGGTGGTGGTCAGCGCTGCGCCTGAGGACCCCGTTGGCGGCCTCTTATCCAGAGAGGGACACGGCTGGAGAGCGCTGTCCCTGCGGCGCAGACTCAGGGTGATGAGGCTCCGGCCCGGGCTCTGTGGCAGCTCCCCAACACAATGGGTGTTATTCTGAGCAGCCAAGGCCGGTCCAGGCAAGGAGGGCGTGCATTTGTGTTGGCAAAGGGCATGGAGGCCCTGCCTGGGCAGGCTCGGCGCGGGGCGCAGCCTCACTCTGGCACACTTGACCGTCTGTGGCCCTGGGATGCGGGCGGCGGCACCGCTCTGAGCTCCTGCCCTGCTTCCCTCCTGCCATCCCGGACCGTGCACGTGAGGGCCTGGTCACAGAGCTGCGCACACCCGTGTGCGCCACCAGCCCCGCACTGGCCCAGGACGCTGCAGGAGCCGGGTCTGCTGTCCCCGCCCAGCACACGGCCTCTCCGCCCGGACTCCTGTCTGCACTCAGGGCCACTCTGGGAAGACAGAGCTGGGGACCTGGGTCCCTGGGCCTCCAGCTTCCCCATCTGAAAAGACAGACTGGCCAGATGTGGGCACAGGCTGTGACCTCAGACCCCTGAACAGCAGGGGACCGTGAGTCTGAGGCCAGCCTGGGCTGCCGAGTGAGTTGGAGGCCAGCACAGACCAGGTAGCGAGAGTCTGAGGAAGGGGTGACAGAATTTAGGCCTAAAGGAAAGAAACCTTGGGGAAGGGTGGGCCGGAGTGTCCGACGGGGGCCGGAAGTAGAGCTGGTCCAGTCTGGACAGCTATGTATTTCTCCCTCTGTGGGGGCTGGGTTTCATCCCGACCCCAGGTTGGGCAAGCAGGGCGCTCTGTCCCTTCGGGACGCACTGGACACTTAAGATTCTCACTGATCTGGGGCAGATGACCCGGGAAGCACAGGTCCACACGCAGTGTGTGGGGTCCGCTCTGGAAGGGAGACCCGGAGCCCTATGTCTGATTGCTGGCTAGTAAGCAGACTGCGGCTTTCTTCTTTTTCTTCAGCGAACACAGTGTCCGTGGCTCGGGCACACAGATCCCTGTACCCGGGGTCAGCCCTCCAGCCGGGGTCTCTGGAGCAGAGCCCAGGCTCCTTCCCCCTCTGAGCCTGAGATAAGGTCCCAGAGTGCTGGGGGTGACGGCCCGTCTGTCCCCAGGGTGCCCAGAGAGCTCACTCTTATCACCTCACAAACAAGCAACATGCTGAGATCACGGACATGCAGGGCAACTTCCTCGAGTGTTTGAGCTGAGGTCATCGGCCCCTCTTCCACATCCGGCTTTGCTATGCTTCTGTCCTTTCAAAACAGGGCTTGTGCCTCCACCCAACAAAGGTCAGGAAATGGGCCCAGGGCAGCGGCACAGTCCGGCTCCTGCAGAGCCCAACGAGAAAGTCAGGGCCGCGGTTCCGACACACCTGGGCCAGCCCCTCTAGGTCGAGCTGAGAGCCCCGAGGGAGGCCCTGTCCCCAGGAACAGGAGCCACAGGGCTCAGGACGCAGCCCACGCTCTGAGGGGCGGGGAGGGAGGGGTCTGCAGGGAGGGAGGCGCTGGTTCCGAGAGGGGGCTCGGCCCGTTTCCCTTGTGTCAGGGACCGATGTGTCCCCTACCATGAGGCCCGTCCAGCCTGATCACAGGCGTCACTGCGGCCGAGGAGCGGCTGGGTCCTAGCGGGGAGACGCGGCTCACAGCACTCAGCACTGTCACCCCAACGCGGGGCCTGACTCGGGGGGCCCTGGCGCCCTTCCTACGCCAGCAGATCCAGTGGTCCCTGCCCCCTTCCCAGCTGGCGGGACTGAGGCCTCCTCACCCCACCGTCCCCGGACAGCCCGCACACCTCAGCAGACACGGCCGTGAGCAGACTTTCCCTGAACAGGTACCCTCCTTCCTGTGCTGTGGGCTGACGCCCTGGTGGGGTGCAAGGAAAGCCCGCCTTAGAAGCCCTGGCCCGTGGGGGCCCCAAGGTCACAGCGCACGTGCAGCCTGCCCAGTCCAGGCCTGGGCAGATCAGCCCTCCAGGGCAGGGCCCCAGCCTCCTTCCTTTAAAGCCCCGTGTCTGTGCTGGTGCACGGCGCCCACGTTCCTTGTGCAGAGCTGTGCACGGACTCGATGCATCTCAGTTCTCTGTGTTCACTTCCCTCCGGCTCTAGTTGCCTTGCCTTGACCAAAGCTCCACCTTCCTGCTTCCTATTATCTCTTATTTTGCTCTTTATCAATACTTTGGGCTTCTCACAGAAGACCATCGCGGTGGTATTTAAGCTGTGCGTCTGATTTATTTCACGTAACAGCGTGGTCTCAAGGTGCGTCCACGTTCCTACGGATGAGTCAGGCTTATCCGTGATGGCAGAGGAGTGTCCTGTTGTGTGCAAAGACTGTACCACATTGCTCTGATGCAGAACTCATCTCTTGGATTTGCTGCGGCCCTTCTCGCGTATTCTCTGTCCCTCATCAATTCTCTGGGCCTCGATCACCCTCATGAGCCTTAGGAGTGCTTTGCTGGGTGCTGGGATGGGCCTGAGGCCTGGGTGTCGGGTGCCCCTAGGAAGATGCAGGCGAGGAACCCACAGCGCAGGTGGCAGGGGGAGGAAGGCCTGGGCTGAAGAGCCAAGCTCTCCCATCCCTGATGCGCCGTGGAGTCCAGCCTGGGCCTTCACAGAGCCCTGGCTCCAAGTCCTGCCTGCTCCTTCCAGCACCTCTGGAGAGGAGCCTTGGCAAGGCAGCTTCCCTCAGCGGGGCTTGGGGGACGGTGTGAGCTCACGGTGGGCAGGATGTGCCAGTCCCGGGGACCCCCGCCCCAGCGGGCCGCAGGCTTGAGGCCACAGAGCCCTTCATGATCTGCTTCCTCTCAGGAGCTGGACGCGGCCGGGGCTGGGTGCCCTGTGGGCCAGACCTGGCTGCCCTGCCCAGGGTGACAGAGGCCCCGTCCCGCAGGACCCAGGGCCCACATCCCCCCTGGTTCATGCAGCGCCACCCCGAGTCAGCTCAGTGCTGGGTGCTCCAGAGGACCTGCAGGCAGGCCCCCCTCCCAGGCAGCACCCCACAGTGCCTCCTGCCTCTGGTTTCTTACAGTGCCACACAGACCCAGCTTCGGTGCGGGCGCGCACAGCTAAGTCACACCCGCGCCTGGGAAGTCAGCAGATGACTAGCTCTGGGACAGCCGGCGGCCGGCCTGCCACTGCAAGGGGCTCAGTGCTTTCCTCTAAGAACAGTGATTTTCTGCACAAATCTGGTGAAAGCCCAGTGTCTGACCTACCCAGAAGTAAAGAAACTGAATTTCCTCTGAGCTCCGTCTCTGTTCTTCCATTTTTTAAACTTATTTTTTTCCTCAAACAGGTCTGGATGAGCTTGCTCGGTTGTCTAGGTGGGGGTTGAACTTGGGATCCTGCTGCCTCAGCCTCCCAGTGTCGGGATATAGGTGGGCGCCACCAGGCCTGGCTTTTGTCTGCCCTGCCGAGGTGCTAACTCAAAAGCCGCCTTTTGAAATGGCCCTTTGTCCCCAAAGACAGTGTTTTGGAGGACGAGGCCTGGCCCAAGTACTGCGGAGACACAACCAGCCCTGCAGTGGACGTGCTCTGCGCACCTGCGTGTGCAAAGCTCACCTCGGCCGCATGTTTCGCGTGCTCTCCAAAACACGCGTGGCTGGCGGCTGCGGGACGAAACCAGGAGAAACGGCCCAGCCCCAGCGAGCGCGGCTTCTGCACGGCTTGCCAGGCAGCTCTCTAAGGCCGCTCTGAGGGTCCTATAAAAACCTACTTGTTCAAATGCACTTTGAGATCCACTCCTGCTATTATTCATCCATCCTCATGAATTGGCCTATTATATTTGACTTTCCAAGTGCAGCGTCATGATATTTCCCTGCGTGCCCATAAAGGGCCGGCTCTGCCCAGGACGCACAATCAGACACATTATCAAGGGGGCACATTACAATATTTTCCAGGAAAAGAGGAAATGGCTAACTCTCAGTTCTCAGTATCCCTGAGCAGAGCAGTGCAGAGCACAGTTGGGAAGAAGCCTGGAGATCAAAAACATTACTGAACAAGGAGAAATACCAAACCCCCAGGCACAGACAGATGTGACCAGCTGTGGTGGGAGGGGCCAGGAAGGGCTGCAGGGCTCTCTGCAGGGGCAGGGAAAGCCAGGCTCCTGCAGAGGCCTGGCCTGTGGGCAGACCTGCTTGCCCAAGTCCTTTGGGCCTGTCCTCCATCTCCCAATGGACAACAAGTCCTCTGGCCACAGAGGCCAGAGTCCACATTGGGGGCACATGCCCCATGAAAGGTCGCCTCCTGCCACATCTTAGCGACACAGCCTCTCCTTACACTGGAGCTCCCAGACACAGCACCAGGGTGGCTGCGCGGTGTTGCCTGTTCCCAGGGTGCCCAGGGGAACCCGGGGGAACCTTGACTGCCCGCGTTACGCCGCACGGAGCTCTGGCATCATGATGACATTCCTCGTGGAGAGTGGGAGGGCACACACAGAGCACCTTCCCCTCCCCCTTTCATCTCTCGCGCTCGCTCCTAGATGACCCGTCCACGCGGTGAGGAACACACTTGCCAGCTGATACCCATCCCAGGTGAGTTTGCCATGGCCAGGACAGGGGAGACGGAAGTGGAAGAGAGGGCAGGGAACAGAAGCCGCTCCTGCGGGGCACACCACATGAGCCCTGCCCGGCCTGCAGCCATGGACACCCTGCCTCACGTGGGCCACTGCCGGGAGCTCGAGCTTTGGTCCAGAATCCCAGGCCACGGAGCAAGGACTTCTGGGTGTGTGCACAGCGACAAGGTGGCCCAGTTCATCAAAGACAGACCCTGCCTGGGGCCATGGGCAGACAAGCTCTTTCTGGTCATCACAGTTAGGAGCCCACCTCAGTGGCAGGGCCACCCGGGCCCAGAGAGAGGTAGCTGCACTCATGTCCAGGCTGAGCAGGCCACATGCTGGGCACTCCAGGGACACGCACCATGCCCGCCACATTTCTGCACTCTGGAGGCAAACCCTAGCTCCACAACCCTCGGCACCAGTTCCCCTTCCCAGACGGGGTCTCCCTGGACATAGAATGAGGGCAGTACTGGTTCCTACTTCCTGCGGCCACGAGGGAGGTCACAGGAGGCCACAGGCATCCAGGTAAGAACATATGTACATGAGGAAACTGATTATATTATCATAACTTCGCAGAGCACTGGCTGCCCAAGGCCAGAAATGTGAAAGTCGTATATGAAGAACCCTGGAGAAGGCGCAGCAGGCTGGACCTGGGGTGGGTGAGTGGCTGGGCCCTAGGACACTGGGCTGCCCAGGCAAGTGGAGAATTGTGACACTTTTCAAGAATACAGAGCTGGGGGCCAGAGATTTAGCTCAGTGGTTCCGCTGCCTGCCTTGCAAACGCAAGGTCCTGAGTTCGATCCCAGTAACCACATACAATGCTGGGCGTGGTGACTCAGGTCCACTGGCAATCGGTACCACACACCACAGTGCCGGGCGTGGTGGCTCACGCCTGTCATCCCAGCACTCGGGAGGCAGAGGCAGGAGGATTGCTGAGTTCGAGGTTTACCTGGGTTACATAGTGAGCTCAGGGCCAGCCTGAACTCCAGTTTTCCAGCACTGGGGCGGGGGTAAGGCAGGAGGATTTCAAGTCTGAGCTCATGCTGGGCAATCTGGAAATGTTGGAAGACCCTGTCTCAAAAAGGGGGGCAGAGTGGGGGCTGGCTGAGAAGGTGCTCAGTGTTCACGCCCTGAGCTCAACCACCAGACAGAAAAAAACAACAACAAAAAAAGAGGTTGACGCATCACAGATTTCATACCAGAAAATGCACAGTCCCTTTCTGAGGTGAAATGGGTAGAGAGACGGCTTTGGGAAAGATGGGACCAGGCAGCAGCCCAGGGCTTTCCTGATAGCTACACCCCGAGCTGGGCATAGGGCACTGACGGTGGCAGAGTGGGGCTTTGCTTGCTCAACACTCGGCAAAGCTGCCTTCTCTCTGGCCTGGAGCTGGGCCGCCCATGGCCAGGCTTAGCCGCGCCTTCGAGAAGTGCTGCCTGAGTCAGGGGAGTGGGCTTGATCAGTCCCTCGCAGGGTACGCCCGAGACCGCTGCTTACAGGCTGATCACAGGCTGACCTCTGGGCACAGCTTCCGGCCCTGAAGGGCTCAGGCTTCTCCCTTCCAGATGGAACTCAGGATGGCAAACGGGACGAGAACACAGCCTGGCCCGTCCGGCCGATGCTGGGTGAGGCCGTACTCCGAGCCCAGCTCCTTCCCCTCTGCCCGCCAGCCGCCGCCTTCAGGGACCGTCATGAGGGACAGCCAACTGCGAACGCGAGGACCAAGGTGCGCTGGGTGTGAGGCGCCACGGCCGCGGCTGCAGTGGCAGAGGGCTGAGGTTCTGTGGCTGCCGCTCCGCTCTGCCCGAGTTTCTTTCTCTGCCTTGGAATGCCTGCACGAGACGAAGAGGACTGCACAACGGCTTCCTGCATCACACGCTAGGCCAGGAGCGCCCAGAAAACTACTTGAGGGACTGCACAGTTTGAAAAGCGGATCTGGGCTCTGACGATGGCTTCCCTACGGCCTGCTGTCGCCTGCCGAGCCCCAGGGCGGCCCACGGGAGGGGTGGCGGGAACAGGGATTTCCTGCTTGTCCATGGCTCACACTCTGTGGACAGTGCAATAAGACAAGAAAAAGGAGCACAGAGACTGCCCAGAAGAGCGCAGCGCCGTGCTCAGGGTCGCTCCACGACTCAGACTCACACGCGGAAAGCACAGCCGAATCTGTGGTGAGGTTCAGATTAACGGTGCCTTGGGACAGCACCGACCACCCGAGGCGGGGACGATCAGCCGGCCTGCACCTAACAGGCAGAGTCAGATGGTCGACAGTCGTTGGGGAGAGGAAGGCATCGCAGAGGGCAAGGCTGCGCCACACAGGAGTGCGGGCGCCGGGGTGGCGGGGCACGCCCGGCCAGGCACCAGACGCCAGACGCAGCCCCCAGGGACCAGTGCAACACACAGGCGGCGGCCAGGGACGCAGGAGGCTCAATCTGTCGGCCGTGGTGAAATAGCTTTCGGAATATTGCCCCGTCCCTCCTGCTGCCCTTGGTCCTGGAAAACCTGCTCTGCGGTCAAGACTGTTCGAATCTGAGATCTCAGGGGTCTCTGGCTGGACCCATCTGCCCACCATCCTGGGGTCAGGAAGCCACAGCTCTGCCCTCTAAGTCTGTGATCACTGCTTGATCATCAACTTGAGGCCTCCGCCGCAGGGAGGTGAGCGGGGATGGCACAGCGTGCACGTGTCAGAAAGGCCCTGGCAGAGGGCTGGGGAGACGGGCGTCCAGACCCTCTGGGCCCGTCCTGCCGCCGTGCCCTGTGGCAGACGTGCTTCCTGCTGTGGTCACCGGTGCAACCAGGACCCAGGACACTGTCCAAACTGATCTTTGGAGGCTGGAAATAGCATTGAAATCTTTTTAGAAGAAAACGAGAGCAGTAAATTTCCTTTACCAAAAAAGTTGTATGGAAAGAAAAAATGAGTAGCGGCCAAGGGAATCTGGCCTCCGGGCTGGAGTGAGCAGCCCGCGCGGCAGTGATTTCAGGCAGAGGTCAGGACCCCGGGAGGCGCGCCGAGAGCCATGCGGCGTACACAGCTCAGCAGCCGGCGGCCTGATGACCACACTTTCAGCAGGAACCAGTCAGCCAAAATGGGTCAGAGCGGACGCCGGGCCACTCGCTGGTGGAAACTCTTTAACTGCTTTGGAAGCTCACTGCTCTCAGCAAGGAGGAAGGAGGAGCAGGACGTCCTTCCTGACAGGACCAGGCTTCATCCTGCAAGTGGTGCCGTCAGGAAGGTGCCATCCACTTCAAGAGCGTGCAGACCCTCAGAGGGGCCGCCCAGCCCGCCCGACACGGGCTGGCAAGCCCTGCGCGTGGCTTTGAACTCTGAGAGAGCTCAGAGCCCTGGCCTCAGGAGGTCTGAGGCGCTGCTTGGAGCCCTGAGACGCCTGTGGACAGCGGCGGGCGTTTCAATAGACTTCAGGGGATTTGGCCCAATTGAGCTGACACTCTGGCTGGGAAGAGCGGGCTGCCTGCCCCTCCCCCACGCCCCAGCACCCCCAGCCCTGTTCCCCGTCGCCACCCACTAGCATGGCGAAGCCACCGAGGAAAACACCGTGTGGCGGCAGTATCTTTCCATGCTTGCCGAAACCTGAGCCCTCTAATCGCTGACATGCCAGTTGTCTGCTTAGTGACCGTTATAACACTGAAAATCCCTTTATTTAGCCGGCGCGGGATGAAGTCATGCAGCTGTAAGGATGACTTGCAGAACAGAACCGAGTCCCATTTAAAGGGGTCACGGAAGCCTTGTAACCACGGGTGGTAAAGCTCACTCCATTACTTCCCTAGTCCTCATAGTCACCATGTATCTACAGTTTATTTTATTTTACTTTTTAATTTTTTTGAGATAGTGTCTCACTATATAGCTCAAGCTGGCCTCAGACTCCCAGCAATCCTCCTGCCTCAGCCTCCCAGGTGCTGGGATTATAGACGTGTAACACCACACTGGGCTAATATTTTAAATACAGTAAAAAGCAGCCAGGCATGGTGGTGTACACCTGTCATCCCAGCACCTGGGGAAGCTGAGACAGGACAGTCACATACCTGAGCTTTATCTGGGCAATTTAAGACCATCTAGAGATAAATAAGAAAGGGCTGGGGATGTACTCAGTGAGAAGGTGCTGTTACCAGCCAAGCAACAAACAAGTAAAAGTAAAACTGCAGAGGGCGGAGCAGCCGGTGCCATCTGTGGCTTGCAGCCGTGGGTGACTGAGCCTGTCTGCCATGAGATGACAAGCTTCTTCCTAAATGTGCATCTGGTGGTGCCCCTCAACACTGCCCCACCCACAGTGAGAACCCCCACCCTGCCGGGTGCCAGAGAAGGCCCTGCACTCTTCACCTGATGTCTCCTGAGGACGTTCTCCTGACTCTATGCCCTAAACTCTGGTGCCCACGCAGCCCCACCCTCATGGCGAAGGCACCACACATGTGCGTCTCCTGAACACACAGACTGGGGTCGAGTGCGGGGGCAGACCCGTCTAGTGCTGGACTGCCAGGCCCAAGCCAGTGCCTCCCAGCAGGGGCCCAGGGTGGTTAACTTCTGGTCCTCTTCTTTTTTGGTGGGGTGGACACCCAATCTACCTTTGTACAAAATTAGAGAAACTTGAACTGAGCAGGATGTGTTATTTTCAGAGCAACTGTGGTGGTGTCTTAAGTTATTTTAAACTTATTATCTATATATTTTGAGACAAGGTTTTGCTATGTAGTCCAAGCTGGCCTTGAACTCACAGAGAGCCTCCTGCCTCAGCTTACTGAATGCTGGGATCACAGGCCTGTGCCATCACACTCGACTAATTTTAATGTGTCTTTTAGAACAATTGGATTTAAAAGCTCTAGTACCCCAAGGATTGGAGGAATAAGTAACTTGCTTATAGGTCTATACTTCTGTAACTAATGCTTCCTGCATGGGTTCAGATAGACACATGTCTTGCCTCATGATCTGGGTTCGGGCTCTAAACACTTTGTAGTAACATAAAGCCACGCTTGGGCACCATGAGTCTCCAAAGGAAGATGATGTTCATCCCGCCTAGTGCTCCCCAGTCTCTCTGTGGACTTAGAGGAACATTCTGTCCACATTGGCAATGCACGCTTTGAAAAACAGTGAATCATGTCACTTACCCCTGAACGACCCAGCACGGAACAGTGTTTACTGACGTTAATGAGCGTGTTTGTGCACCCAGCGGACGCTGACAGGGCAGGGTGTCTCCGTGCTGCTCAGCCTGACCCGGCGGGCAGCGGGCTCCGCACCTCCCTGTCCCGGGCATCTTCAGGAAGCTCACCTCCAGGGTGAGCCCTTCACAGAGGGCATCCTGTGAGCTCGTCCTCGGGACCAGAGCCCAAGTTCCCTGTGCACATAGGTGCCATCGGCGGAGCCCGACCGGATGGCGGTGCCCTCTGAGTCCAAGGACTTACTTCCGTGTTTCAGGACCAAGGAAGGAGCCAGGAAAGTGCTAAGCGCTCCCCGAGGTGACCTCCATGGCGCCTGCTCCTTCCATCAGCCCGGGCACGGCCTGGGGCTGCTGGGAATGTGTCAAGCTCGGGTGAGCAATTTCCCACATTTCACTTAGGCCTGGCAAGGTTCGAAAGAGCAGGAAAAAATAAAATAAAATTGGAGGGTTCTGAGAGGAAGAGCACTTTTACTGAATTTTACACAACCCAGGGGACTAGCTAATAAGCGATGACGCCCAGCGGGCTCTTCAGGACGGTCAGACTGACCACACTGGTCAGTGACACTGTCCATGCCTGAGATTTGCTTCTCTAAGCAGATTACAAATATCCCCGATTAACTTTGCAGGCGATTAACTCAAGGCTCCGGCCTGTAGTTCACTGAAGGTAAAGTCGTAACGATTCATCTACACGGTGAGGTCTGTGGCAGCTGATCGCAGCTCCTTGTCCCTCCTGTCCACGGTCCCTGACAGCACTGACCATGCTTCCCAGGAAAACGTCAGGGAAGTCTCGGCCAAACCTGCAGAGCCACTGCTCGCGTCTTTCACATGCGCTCAGCTGGGTTTCACAGGCTGGGGCCCAGGGAGGCACCGGAGAGCGCTGGGCACCACACCTAGGCCACCCGCACAATGCGTTTCTCACTTAAAATGACAGCAGTCACTTTAGCCTCAGTTTTCCTGCTCTTCACGCCAACACTCATCTGTGCCTGCCCAGCAGAAAATGAGTTCCGATGCCGATAGGGGTATCACAGGTGCCACGTGGAAGCCACTCACGTCCAATCCCGGCAGCCACATGCAGGGTGGTGCGGGATGGAAGGGCCAGTCGGGCCAGCAGCAGCGGCGGGGACACAGCTGAGTGGGGAGGACACAGCTAGCGGGGGGCAGTTCGGAGCTGGCGGGACCCCCTGAGGAGAACAGGCTAAGGAGCGGCCAGCGGGCACCGGGGACCTCAGCGGGGCTGGACATCACACAGCGGATGCAGAGAACACTTCTGGGACGGCTACAGAGCACAGCTGGTGACAAGGGCTTCTTGGCCTCGCAGGCCCAAGGTCCTTAGTGACTGCTGAGCTGCCACCTCAGAGTCTGAGCATCATTGGAGCTGGGGCCACACCACGCTGCGGGCCACACGGACCCATCCAGCCACGCAGAGCAGCGGCTCTCCACTGGCCATGACCCAGCAGAGCCAGAACCATGGGGAGGCGGCTGGAGCGAGGCAGGAAGGGCAGGGCCAGCAGGACCCAAGTAAGAGTCACTGGCGGTCTGGACGGAAGAGCGTTTGGGTGGTGGCCACGCTCTGGGCCGGAGGGAGACCGAGAGTCTGTGGGACCTGGGACGGGACAGTGACCGGCTCAGCGAGAGCCGCTCTGCTCCAGACCACGCGGCCCATGGGCAGCGAGCCGCAGGCGACCTGCACGCCAGTGCCAAAGCGAGCGGAACCAGAGCCCAGAAAGGTCTTCCTGTGTGGCCCATCTGGGAGAGCAGGAGCCGGATGTTCCTGCGGGCCAGTGATGGCGGTGACAGGGAATCGGGGACGGGCGCACCCTGAAGACGGGGCATCCGCTCTCCTGATGAGGCCCACAGGACGGATGCCCAGCTCGGGGCAAAGTGCTCGGTCATGGGTGCAGCACAAGCACCCACGGCTATGTCCTCCCTGCCGGGCCCCTGATGGCTGGACAGTCCTCCCCCAGGGCAACTTCCCCAGCTCAGACATGGGACTGGCCTGGCCACGTCAAGTCTGTTTTCATCTTGAGGCTGTGGCGTCCTCCATGGAATTTTCCAGACATCCAACAGATGTGGTGGCCAGCGACGGCCAGCCCGGGACTGACCGTCCCTTGGGAAGACAGGGTGCTGCTCCCTGAAACGGAGCCACTGCTGTCGCTGTGGAGGGGAGGAGGCCGGGTGGGCCAGGCTGCCAGTGAACCCACAAGCTGCGGCGCTGTTTCCTGAATTGCTACTGAGTGGCCATCAGCTGTAGGTGGCCACTGAACTAGGAGCCCGCTGACCCCAGCTCTGACCTTGGGCAAAGGCCCATTCTACAGGGACAGATGTGTTTCCTAAATAAGCCACACTTGCTGTCTGCAGCACAGCAAGGCCCCCGCCACCAGGCCTGCAGGAACAGGAGTGGTAGATGAACTGACAATCCTTGTGCATCCTGAGGATCGACCCAGGGCTTTTCCACATCCTCAGGGCTTTTATTTTTCATTTTGGGATAGTCTTGCTAGTTTGCCCAGGCTGGGTTTCAGCTTGGGATCCTCCTGACTCAGCCTCCCACAGAGCTGAGATTACAGGCCTGTGCCATCGTACCTGGCTGCAGCCATGAGTTTCTAATGCCCTCCGGGAAGCAAGGGACCAGGGCTGGCTTCTCCTACAGGGTTAGGAGAGTGGCAGCCTTAGAAGACACCCAGGAAGCCACCAGCGGGGGGACCGGAGCCTCCGGCTGGGAGGGCTGTGCCCGGGCCTCTCTGGGCTTCCTGTCACATGGCGTCTCCGTGCTAGCACTGCCCCCATCCTGGGAGCATCAGAAATGTGGCGTCAGGCCCAGCCCTAGACCTACGGAACGAACCACGCGTGGGCATCAGAGCTGCCCTGAGCCAGCCCTCGCTCTTCCCTCTGGCCTCCAGCCAGGACTGAGCACTGTGTCCAGTTTGCTTTCAGTACATGACAGTAGGCAGGTGTCCCCTGCTCCGAGAGCACAGCTTCCTCCCTGCCGGTGGTGAGGGTCAGGAAGAGGTAACTTCTCAGACAGACGGCCATGATGTGAGGACGGGGGAGGAGCTGGCTGGCTATGCCCACCGTGTGCTGCTGGCACTGGGTCCGCCTTCCACACTCTCACCCCTGAAGGTCTGGAGAACAGAGCAGGCCTGGCCAAGCCCCGAGGCCCCAAAGAAAGGCCAGCTTGGCCAGGCGAGCGCGCCCCTGGCCGGGCGCCCGCCTCTCCTCGGTCTGGAGCTCAAGGAGAAAAACCTGCGCTGTGGGCCGAATAGTTTGGCTGCCCGTCTTGCAGCGGAGGCACATTCTGCATCCGAGTGACTGCAGCTGTCTCCCAGGGGCGGCTCACGGGTGCCCAGTCGAGCGGAACTGGCAGGAGAGCGTCTTGGCGGCCGTACGCGCGTCGTGAGGCCGGCCTGGCACGGTGAACAGAGCCCACGCCTCCGGCCGCGGCTCTGCCTGCCGTGTGCCTCCCCTCCTCTTCTCCTCCCGCACCTGTCCAGCAGGTGGCCGACCCGGCCTCATGGCAGACACGGGGCAGGGCTGGGTGTCCTTGGCGCCCACCTGTGGGGACCCGAGCCTGGCTCGTATCCTTCCCTCCAGTGCTCGAGTGGCCACTGCCGAGCCACTGTGGCCTTCTCTGCCCAGGAGGGCACTGGGCTGCTCCTCAGCTTTTCAAGCTCAACCCCTTCCACCCAGGTGGCACAGCCACAGAGGAATGAGTCCCACTGGACATGGGTGGCACAGAAACAAGACAGTAAACCACAGGGCCACCAAAGTGGGCCACCTCGAGCAGTGGCTGCCCTGGGCACTCTTTTCCAGACACCGGCTGTCACCGGTGGAAACCTGCAGCGAAGTTCTGTAGCACAGGGCCGCCCTGCCCCTCCCATGGGCCCTCATTTTGACAAATGTCACCTCTCCTGCCAGGAGACTCCCAGTGACCGCGGGTCCCTCGGGCCAGCTGGAGAGCTGTGCGGCCTCTCTGCCAAAGACAAAACCCAGCAGACACTGCAGGGTATTATACCTCCTGTGACAGGCGCAGAAAGAAAGGCAGCTCAGCAAGGGCTCCCAGGACTGAGCCTTGAAGACATCGGGCTCGGGTCATCAGCCTATCTCGAAAGGACAGCGTGCTGTGATTTCCCTGTCTGTGTGCCCAGGGGTCCAACCTATGGGACGGGGCACAGAGTAGGGCTCCGGAGCTGGCACAGGTGGGCGGCTGTTCAATGGGGAGGATTCTGAAGGGGGGACAGGAAGGCTCTGAGGGTGGCGATGGTGACAGCTGTAGTGGCATGCTCTGTGCCACCAACCCTGGGCTCCACACAGCCACGAAGGGAGGCTAAGACCATGCCACATATGAGCTGAAACTCACTGTGCCCATAGGCAGAGGCCGAGTCACGGGACAGCAGCGTACTTCTGACTAATTTTAACATGTGAAACACTTGTCAGGAATGAAACTCTAAGATGCTTTTTGAAAGTGTGAGGAATTAGGGGGCCTGGCTTGGGGTGGAGTCTGTGACACCCAGGGAGGCAGGAGCGCCGCCCAGCAGGGAGCCCAGCCTTTGTCCTGCACCCCCGAGACTGCCAGGGAAGGGACTTCTTTCAAAGGAGCTGCCACTAGGAGAAAGGGCGATTTTAGGAGCTGGTGAATTTAAATTTTTTTTTTTTTTTTTTTTGAGACAGGGTCTCGCTTTGTAGTTTAGGCTGGCCCTGAGCTCACTATGTAGCCCACACAAGCCTCGAACTCAGCAATCTGCCTGTCTCTGCCTCCCGAGTGCTGGGATTATAGGTGTGAGCCACCACGCCCAGCCTAAAAAATTTTTAATAATCACTATTTTATTTATATTTTCTATATGAGTAAAATATACATCATGCAAAACTTTTAAGAGAATCACTTTTAAATTTTAAATTTACTGGCATTGAGGTTGTTTAATCTGGATTCCTAATTTTTTTTTTTTTTGGAGACAGGATCTCACTTTGTAGTTCAGGCTGACTCTGAGCTCACTATGTAGCCCAGATAAACCTCGAACTCAGCAACTTGCCTGTCTCTGCCTCCCGAGTGCTGGGATGACAGGCGTGAGCCACCACGCCCGGCACTGTGGTATGTGGTATTGATGGCTGGTGGGCATGAGTCTCCACGCCCAGCATTGTATGTGGTTTCCGGGGATCCAACTCAGGACCTTGCGCTTGCGAGGCAGGTGCCAGAACCTCTGAGCTAACCCTCCGGCCCTGGATTCCCAATTTTTATTGTAGTTCTGTTACTTGTTTGCTTTGCTGGTGCCTCTGATGGATCCCTGGCTGTTCTCGGAGCTGGGCTTGAAGCTTCAGATCTGCCTCCCCCTTGCATGTAGCTGAGATGACAGTGTCCCACAGTACCTGGCTATTTCCCAAAGTTTCTGACGACCTCAAACCCATACTACGTATTCTATGACTGACAACTTCGTTCCCCTTTTCTGCTCATGCCCTGATCTCCGATCCTCTGTGCTTCCTGCATCTCAGTTACTTTGCCTCTTTTAGTTAGTTTATATGAGTGGAGCCCATGATGTTTGTCTGTCCTGTTGTGTTATTTTTCTTTTCTTTCTTTCTTTCTTTATTTTTTTTTTTGAGACAGGGTCTCGCTTTGTAGTTCAGCTGGCCCTGAGCTCACTGTGTAGTCCAGGCTAGCCTCAAACTCAGCAATCCTCCTGTCTCTGCCTCCTGAGTGCTGGGATGACAGGCGTGAGCCACCACACCCAGCATTGTGGGGTATGGCACTGATTGCTGGTGGGTGTGAGTCACCAGGCCCAATATCCTATCACTGTATGTGGTTACAGGGGTCTAACCAGGGACCTTGCGCTTGCTAGGCAGGCCGCGGAACCACTGAGCTAAATCTCCGGCCCTTTGTTACTTTCCTTGGCTAACATGCAGCTCTGCATGTTCTGGGCTGCCTTCCTCAGCTTCACAGCAGCAGCCTTCACACGGACACCCACATACGGTCCATCCACTTCTTCGTCCAGGGCACCTGAGTTGCCTGCACTCTGGCTTAGAGTGAGTAACATAAAAGCTGGTGAATTCTATCCGTCTCTCTATCCATCTGTCCATTACGCATCAGTCCATCTGTCATCCACCCATCTTCCTATCTCTCTTGCCCTTTAAATATATTCATGTTCTCTAGAGACTTTACTCGTTTTTATACCAACTGGAAGCAGACAGGCGCACAGCTGTTCAAGGGGAACGGAAGCCCCCGGTTGTGTGACACACTGGTGGTACCCACCCTACTCCTTATTCCAGGCTTCTGCACAGAATTAGTCTCCTTCTTCACTACTTGCATTTCTTAGGTAAACAATTTTGGACTTGAAAAATGCCAAGAGCCAGCATGACTAATCTTCCTTCCTCCCCCAAGTACAATACCTCATTTATTTCTAGAGCATGGGATTCCATCAGGTGAGACTCAGATAGTAAACTGCTCCTGTTGGACAGCGAGGATATCACTCAGAGCTACACCAGGAGTGCAGCGAAGGCCAGGCTCACTGTGGGGTCCTGCAGGGCCCGACGACTAGAGCACCCAGGGCAGGAGACTGGGCTGCAGGCTCTGCCTTACCACCTGGTCCAGGGTAAGGTGGAGCTTCTGGTTTTGAGAAAAGGTCTCTATATATAGTCCAGGCTGCTCTTGAACTCACTATGGAGCCCATGCTGGCCTTGAATTTGCAATGATCCTCTTGCCTCAGCCTCCTGAGTGCTGAGATTACAGGTGTGCCCACCATGCCTGGTTAAGTAGGACTTCTGCCAGGTCCTGGCTGCAGGTGGCAAAAGGAGGCCATGCCAGAGACTCGGAACCTTCAGGTGGGCAGAGGTGGATGGTGAGGATGCCACCACATGTGCTCTGCGGTCTGGGTTCCATGTCCAGGGACAGAAAGCTCCGGAACTGCAGCGTGTCGGGGCAGGAGAGGCTGGACAATGGGTGACTAAGAGCGGGAAGTCCTGTCTGAGCTAAGATTGTCTCGGAGCGGGGGGTGGCCCGGGAAGGAAGTGGCTTCCGGCAGGAAAGGAGAGCGTCCTGACTTCGCAAGGACAATCACCAAGTAAGGAAGCCAGGGAAGGGCCTCTCTGCCCGAAGGCGCCCACCGCAGCCCCTCACCTGGCGTCAGCTTGGCCCTGGGGACTGCGGGAAAAGCCCCTCCGCCTGTTTCCACAGCGAGGCTCCAATAGGGAGCAGACCAGAGCGAGCCTCTGCTCCCCCCAGGAAGGGCTTCTCCTTTCCTTTGTTTCTTTTGGTTTAATGAGACAAGGTTCCCCTATGTAGTTCAGGCTGGCCTTGAACTTACTCTGTTCTTACTCATGGGGACCCTCCTGCCTCAGCTTCCTGGTGGCTGGATTACAGACATGCACCAGTTGGCTGGCCCTACCTTGCTTCTCTACAGCGTGTTGCCAAATCCAAATCTTTTTTTTTCTTGCCTTGTTGAATTAGACCTGGGTCTCACGTACTTAGACATGTTCTTTATGTGTTTCCATTCATTTGGGAAATAACTTAGTTAAACCTTAACTTTAATTAAAATAAGTTTCCCTTTGCTGACATTTCTCATGCGTCAAGGAAGGGGAACAACTGTCCAGAGGTTTGAGGAAGACACAGCCGCCCCGGGGGTGGCGCACTGCCCGCCACAGGACTCAGGAGGACACAGGGCTCAGCGTTCTACCCCTGGACGGCCACCCACAACCTGCCCCTGAGCCCCTTGGCCAGCCTGGTCCCGTAAACATCATCTCTTCAGACCCTGGGGCTTCACGCTTTTTATTTCTTTGGGATGAAGACCCATGTTTATTAAAATCTCAAGTCAAAAATAAAAGCAAGAAAACGCTTCTCAGTCCAAGCAGCCTGGCACCACCTCACAGAGCTCAGGCATCTGAACAGCCACCTCCTCCCTTCCAGTGCCACACCAGGGAGGCTGCCTTGCTCTGGGGGCAGAACCAGAGTGAGCCACCGTGCCCAGTGGGCAGGACGGGGCTGGCAGACCTCCTGCCGCAGACCCCAGCTGCCACCATGACCCTCACACCCGGCCAGGCTTCTGCGGTCTCTGGGGCTGGGGCTCAGCTGAGCAGCGTGGTCACCGAAACCAACGTGCTGGTCGGCTGGTGCGAAACCAGGAAAGTGGGGTTCCTATGGCACCTCCGTGGCCTCCTCTCTAAGCGGAGTGAGGAGGTCTGCGCAGGGGTCCGACAGTGCAGACGAGCGGACGGTGGACGGATGCACAGCACACGGCATCTAAGCCGTTCCTGCTCTGGGGCACACCTGCCACCCTGCACGAATGCCAGCTTGAGCAAACGGCACACAGGACAGGGAGAGCAGCAGCAGGAGCTGGCCAGGGCCTGGCAAGAGGGGCTGCCATCCCTGCGGCCCCGACCCCTGTCTGCAGCAGCCCTGGCCTTCGCCCTGGCACTGCTGGGCCTGCACGCATGCCCCCTCTGCACTGCCCCCAGGGGCACACACGGGGCTCAGCGGCCGTGCAGGGCTCTGGGGGCAGCTGCTGCTCTCGACCCTCAACCGGCTCACGGTTCCTCAAAGAACAGCAGCCTTGGACACTGGCCCTGGCTCTGCCTCGCAGCCAGAGAGGAAGAGTCAGGGCTGTGCATGTGTGGGCATGCACACACGCATGTGTACACCTATGGGGGTGCATGTATGTAGGGTGACACATACTTGCATTTTGTACGAATTCTACGTGTTTTAAACTACGTGTCCACAGTCACGCAGGAGTCACCGCCCTGGTTAACGATGGTCACAGACCCGTGTCCCTGGAGGTCGCACCGCCGAGGGACCCTCAGCTTCACTTCCGAGACCACGAAATGCCCACATCACCGTTCTCGGCACACGTCTGCGTGGCTGGGTGCTCGAGGCCGGTGCACACTGCACAGCAGCGACATGCTGCCCTGGCGCGGCCGGGACAGGACTGAGGAGTGGCCCGTCCCAGCCGTCCCTCTCGCCACCTCCGAGTGGCTGCTGCCTGCCCCAGCAGCC
Organism: Thryonomys swinderianus; assembly: GCA_004025085.1. Classification (NCBI taxonomy): domain Eukaryota; kingdom Metazoa; phylum Chordata; class Mammalia; order Rodentia; family Thryonomyidae; genus Thryonomys; species Thryonomys swinderianus. The sequence goes on from PVIC010000375.1 coordinate 78,001, forward strand.
CCTCCTCGTCACTCTGTGCGGCTGCGGGGCGCCCCGTGGGGACTCTCCCTGTGCCCTGTCTTCCTGGGTGGGCCCCCAGGCCCCGCGCTGGCGGCTCCTGCTGGTGCGTCGGGAACGGCTGCACGGCCTGCGCCCGGCACGGCCCTTCCCCACGGCGAGTCGGCCGCTGGAGGGCTGCGGGCACGCGCACGGCCAAGGCCCTCCCTCCGCCCCAGGGCCTGTCACGCCACAGCCGTCTCAGGGCTGGGAGCCCCCACGGCCTGGCTGGGCACACGCCGTCCGTCTTTCCTAGCGGGTCCCAGATAATCGGTCTGTGCGGCTGAGAAACACAAATCCCTCTGCGGCTCCCACGTGGAGGTCACAGAACTGGGCCAAAGCAGCGGAATAGCAGCCCTGCGTGGGGAAGGAACAAGCCCCAGGAAGAAATGCGAATCATTCACGGGCAGACTGGGCTCTGGTCCCCCACGGGCACTTTCCCCAGGGTGGGCTGGTGTCGAATTTGGAAAATAATGAGAAAAAGTAATTTTTATCTGCCGATTTTCTTTCTCATCCAAGAGAAAGACTTGAGTGCTGTTGGTGAACGGTGTCTTCACCCACTGTGCAGCGGCTCCCAGAGCCAGGCCCAGGGAGGAGGACAGGACTGCCCCACGGCTGCCCTCGTGTGGCACGCCTGGCTCTGGGGTCCACGACAGCAGCTGCAGTAGCGGAAGGTGTTCTGGGCCCAAGACAGACTGTGGGTGAAGACCAAGTGCAGGGGCCACAGAGAGGGCCACTTCGACTGGACTCTTCCTGGGTCCCGTGCCGGCTGGCCCCAAGAGTGGGCACAGCGCCTGACCCTGTCCTGAGGGGAAGACAGTGTGACTTGCTCTTCCTGGATTCCGAGGCCAGGGCGTGGACAGGGGCTGCTCTGCCCGTTTCTTACTTCTGGCTACACAGGCCGGGCAGTGACAGGCCCAAGTGCCAGGGTCACCTCTGTCCTGCCCTTCCCCAGCAGCAGAGGGCATGCGTGCCAGGGTGCAGGAGACTGGGCCGTCAGGGCTTCCCCGGCACCCACCCACCCACCCACCACCCTTGCTGCTCAGGCTGCTTCCTGTCCTCCTGGAAGCCAGTGTGACACAAACCCGCTGCTCCTCCCGAGCCAGGAACAAGGGTGCAGCCGCTTCCTCTCGCAGCTCCGACAGAAAAAACCCAACCTTTCTTCCTACTCTGTTCCCCAAATCAGTACAGAATACTTTTGTGACCAGATGTGCGGGGTCTTCCCAAAGCCGCCCGCCATGCAGAGACACATTGAGGTCCTGCGACCCACAACGGTGCCAGGCACGTGCCCCGGAGGCCAACAGACCACGCCCAGGGGAGCTTGGCAGAGACCCGGGCACCTTGCCCGAGCTTCCAGGCAGTGGGAACTGTCCCGGTGTTGAGTCTGGCGAGTTCCGAGGGGCACACAGAGCTCTGGGAGCCTTACACGTCCTGGTCTGGCACAGAGGACTCGGGAGGGGATCCAGCACCTTCCAGGAATCCCGGCTTGTGCCTCTCTCGGCCACTCCCCAGGCCAGGATTCCTGCCCCGGCCGACGGGTGACATCACCGGCCCTTGGGGATGCCCAGAGGCTGAGAGCCCTTGTCCTTGAATCCTGCCAGATTCTTGGTCCAGACCCTGCAGTGCTGCCTAGGGGAGATCGTTAGGCAAGTCCCCACAGAAAGGACCCTTATCACAGGAGACGCGAGCTCGGGGTGCTGTCTGCCCTGAAGCAGGCCGAGAAGCCGAGGGCTGGCTGCTGCTCTCTGAAACCAGACAGACCCCCAGCCCTTGCGGCCTGTCTGCCTGGCACTCTTCCGGGCCATTCCGACTTCCCGGGACCATTTAAAATGATTGCTACTGGAAATCACTGATGCTGCTGGAAAACTTGCAAAGCTGGTTAGAGCCCCTGTGCACCCTTCACCCAGACTCACGAGGCACGATGTCCTGCCCTCCCTCCCGTGGGCACGCTGGTCAGAAGCACCGCATGCTGGGCTGGTTGGACTCTGTCCCAGGACCAGTTTGAAGAAGCATCTCATGGAGAGCTCCGTGCTGCGGGAGCTCCCTGGGAGACACAGAGCTTCCCTGTGCGGGTTGGCTGCCCATCCTATGGGCACCTGAGACCCAGTGCGTGGCAGGGCACCAATCCGCAGCCTGGGTCTTGGTGCTGGCCTGGACTCCTCGGTCACCTGAGAGCAACTCCACAGCCACCAGTGCCACACAACTGCCCAACTGTCCTGCTACCCACGATGCGGCCTGTGGCCCAAGGGCCAATCAGCAGCCAGACTGGGCAATAACACTCGCTCTTTCTGGCCCCAAAGCCAGGGTCCAAGGCCGAATCAGCTCCACACTTGACTGCAGGAGAATGCCAGCCAACCTCGCAACACAAGCAAAAGCCTCTCAGAGCTTCTGCAGAGTCCTCCAGCCGAAGATGGGCTTTTTCAGGTGTGAAGAGCATCCTGGCAGCGACCTCTCTGCCCACCCTGTGCCCACACCTGGCTGGAAGCACAGCGCCAACACCCCTTCCCAGAATGCCCTCTGCTGTCCCAGCTGCCCACCCTCCTCCTCCCGGATGCACAGTTACACAGCACTGCACTTTTTAATCTTCCAGCAAAACTGTTGTTTCTGTTCTAGAACTTTTCCCTCAATTCCGATTTTCTTTCTCTCTGTCTGGCTGTAAATGCACCCGCCAAGCAGTGCCAGACCACTTCCCTATCTGCTTCCGCTCGCTCTGTCCACCTCCCGCGTGGGCTGCCGATGACGAATCTCGCTATTATTTATCGGGCTGAGTCCTGAGCCACCCAGGGAGAGCTCCTCCGGGGCCTGCGGGGAGGCCGGGGCGTGCTCGGGCTCCACCGCCCCAGAGGGGCTGAGGGCAGGCACCCTTCAGGGCCCCAGAGCGTGCACCATAGGTGGTGGGCGAGGACTGGCAGCACCCCTCTCCCGAGCTCCCAGAAGCAGGCGGAGCCCTCACTCTGTGGCCTCCCTGGAGAGAGGCAAAGGGGGTGCGGCAAGAGGGCCGGAGGGTTTTCACGGCCGGAGCCCGGAAGGCCATGTGGAAGCCATGCCGATGGGCCCTGGTGGTTGTGGGTGGCTGCAGGGACATCCCCGCGGGCCAACGTCCCCTAGCTGAGGTCAAGAGGTGGCCACCCAGCCTGCTGCTATCTGATGTCAGGGGAGGCCTTTGTTCTCTGGAATCCCCTTCCTCCGGGATCACCGGGACTGGGCCTCAGATCTTCAAGGCCTCCTGCGATAAGCACAATGCTCAGTGCCCCTGCAGCGGCTGCAGCTGCATCTTGGAGCGTCTGAGTCTGTGAAGGTCAGAGCCGTGCAGGCCCTCTGTGAAGGTTACAGAGCCCCCTTTGGCACGCCCGGCAGCTACCAGCCCCGGAGCTGTGCCAGACACCGGCTACATGCCCCAGTGTGCTCTACAGGCACTCTCTCCCGTGCCAGCCCTGAAACCTGGTGAGAGGAGTGCTGCCCTAAACATCTTCCTTACTGGGTGGATAGTGCCATGGCGGCCAGCGGCCCCTGCTACCTCGGAGCGGTGTGGAAGGGCCCCTGTCTCTCAGGACGGGCCTCGTGAGCTCTGCTCAGCCTTGGTTGAAGTGTGCGCGCCTTCACCAAAGGCAGCTGGGATGTCGTGAGCAGCCCACACGGCCCATGGCAGCACCAGGGCCCTGCAGTGCCGGCTGCCTGCTTCCCTCTTGCCCTGCTCTGTCCCATGGCGGACGGTGCCCCTCCCGGGAGCCAGACGGACACACAGCATCGGTCAGTCCAGGGTGGAATGGAGAGAAGCCCCCCCAGACTGGAGGGCAAAACACAGAGTGCAGTTCGGGGCTACCTTGCAGCCGGGACCTGGAGGCCACCCCCAGCCCCGGGCCACTTACAGAAAGGGGTCTTGGCGCAGGGCTTACACTCTGAGCCTCTTTCCCTCTTCTGTGGAATGGGAGTGTCTCCCTAGGAGGCTCTGAGGTGCTGTGAACCCCATCAACACAAGGAGGCGCTTACTAAATAATCACCCGCTTCTCCCACTGACCATGGTCAGTGGTTGTGTCCTTTTTACTGAGCTGACGCAACCTGGGAACAGTCCTGAGACACCGGGCGCAAGACAGGACTCCCGAGCCTGCCACGGTCAAGAACAATTCCGCGAACAGAGTTCAGGATCCGGGGACCATTTCGTAGGCGGCAGCTACGGAGCCAGTGGTCAGCGAGAAGCGAGCAAGTCAGTGGGAGTTAATGAATTCATTGTTGAACATAACAAACTGCAGCATGTATTAATATACCACACATAAAATATTTACTGTCATTATTTGTAGACTTGAAATCTAAAGCCCAAAGAAGAGAAATACATTGGATAGTGACTCCACTTACTTCTCAGTGCAACGTGGCATGGGAATGTGGGCTCCGAGAACCTCCGCAGAGTCGGCTGGGACCCAGAGGCCTGAGCGGAGGCTGAGCCCTTCTGGGGGTTCGGGGATCGCCCGGCGGTACATGCTCCTGGCCATCAGGGACCAAGGCAAAGGGGCTGAGCTTGAGCCTGAAGGGTCGGGAGGCCGGGACCTCTGTTCCACATGACAGGGTCCTCCAGACAAGATGGGGACAGCTGCTCGTGCAAACTGTGGAAACTGAGGCTCAGACCTTGGGGGCTGTGGGCTAGGTGTGTGTGAATGAGCACTTGGGGTACTCTCTCACACTCTGACACCACCTGGTGCTCGCTGTGGGGGCCCCCCCTCCTGGTCTGGCTGTTTCTCATTGAGGGCTAGCTGTGGGCCCGGAATCTACATGACCAGAATGACCGAGCTGGTTCAAACTGGTTCTGCTCCTGAGGCCTGGATGAGTACAGAAAGGCCTTCTTCCGGCCAGGCTGGAAGAATACGGATGCACTGCATGGTCACAGTCTCGGGGCCCCTCGGCCTCCATTCCCTCTGGGTCCTGAACCCCACTGAAGGCTGCTCTTCTCAGGGGTAACCTCACCACTCCCAGCCTCTGAAGTCCTTACATATTTTATTTCAGGATGAGATGGTGTGAAAATCACAGAGTTGATAAATACAACGGGACAACAGGGTGTCCCGTGTCCTTGTGAGCTCCTAGGACCCACGCTAATCCCCCTGAGCACCCCACCTGGGGAGCTGTCTGCAGCCCAGGCCAGCTGGGCAGGCACCCGGGCAGGGGCTGGAAGCCCTCCTCCCCGCACTGGATGTTCCTGGAGAAAGCCAGTACTCCTGCAGTGTTTTAGTTGTGGGAATCCAGATTTCAATCACGCCCCAGGGCAATTTAAACAAGACCACGCTGTGCCACCCCCCAGACTGTGGTGGTATTGGTAGGGCCGCGCCCAGGGTTGCACAGGGGAGCGCCCACAGCCGGGGCGGGCCGGGAGGGAGGAAGCCGGGTCTCCTCCTCCCAGGCCCTGGTGAAGTTAAGTCCAGTTCCCCTCCCGGGCCGGCCCGTCCCCTCACAGGGCTGCTCAACCACTCAGAGCCTCGGCCTGCCCCACATGGGTGCTGCTCAGATGCGGCGGTAGCCTCTGCCCTCTCCTCCCCTCCACTGCCCCAGAGACTCCGCCTCGGCCTGACATTCTGCCCCATCTTCCACCGGGCTTCGCTCCAGGAACCCAGGGAAGGGCGCCCCAGGCTATGTCCTGCAGGGTTAGCTCAGGAGCCGCGGCGGAAGCCTGAGGCGCACACGCGAGACTCACATGCACACCCACCCTCGCGCGCGCACACTCCGGGGGCCTGGCGTCCCCACCGTCGCGGCGGGCGCGCACCCCAGAGTGTGGAGGGGAACTCACCGCAGAGGCCCTGTTGGTCAGAAGCCCCGCTGTCACGGCGCCCACCAGCAACCACCTGTGTGGGGAGGGAGGAGACAGGACATGAACAGGCCGGCCAGGCTCCCCACTCCACAAAGTTTTGATCGGGGACGGGGGTGGGGGCTCGCTTACCCGCGCAGCAGAGGGCCCATGGCGAGTCCGCGCAGTCGGCACGGCTTGGTCCCTCCTAGTCCTGCGGCCAAGACAAAGCGGGTTAGCAGAAGGTGGGGGCGTCCTGCAGCCAGGCTGCGTTCTCGGGGTGCGCCCTGGGTTCCGTGGGCCGTCCCCGCAGGCAGAAGAAGGGGCGCCTTTCTACAGACCCAGCTAGGGTAGCGCGATGCCCGTCCCAGCTCCCGCGACCCGGAGAGCGCGCAGCCCCGCCGGCCCGGGCTCGCTCTCACCTCGGCGGGCGCTAGGGCCGGCCGCCGGCGCTCAACCACCGCTCCGGAGGCGCGCTCTGGACACACGGGTGGTGCAGCCTCGGGGACTGGAGCGTCCCCCCTGCGTCCTGGGCCGACCCGCGATCTCGAGGCGCAGGGCAGAGATCGCGGGATGCAGAAGATCCGGGGGCTCAGGGAGCGACCGCGGTGGGCTGGCGCGGCGCGGAGCCCGGGCGCCCGGCTGGCCGCGGCGCAATTGCGAGCTGCGCGCTCCCGCCGCCTCTTACCCGCGCCGCAGGGTCCTCCCCTTTGAGACGCCGCCCGCTCTCGCCGAGGGGAGGGGGCAGCGCCAACAAATTGGGGAGCTCGGCCCGTCGCGCTCAGGTCTCCGCTCGGAGCCGCCGCGCCCGGGACGGTGCGCAGCACTCGTCCGGCCTCGAGGCCCCCGCGCCGCCCTCTGTCCCCGCCGCCCCGCGCGCCGCCGCCATGGGGCCCCGGCTCGGCCTCTGGCTGCTGCTGCTGCCGGTCGCCCTCCTGCTTCACGAGGAGCGCAGTCGGGCCGCCGCCAAGGTGAGTCCCCGCCGGCCCGCTCGGAGTCCCGCGCCCCGTGAGGCCTCTTTGTCCCGCGCGCCCTGGGGTCCACTGGCCCCCAGGTGCGCTCTCCCGGCTGGTCCCCGCGGGGAACCCCTTCGGGCTGTGATCGTGATTACGCACCCACCACCGACCCTCCTTTGTTATGGTCCGGCGCGGAGCATTAGGGAAGTCCTCCCGGCCAGGGGAGAGGGGGAAGCCATTCGCAGCACAGCGGCGGGGCGAGGGTGCCCGGAACCGGCAGCGGGATTCGAACCCACGTCATCGCCGTGGTGCTCCGCAGGTGGACGCTTTCACCTGCCCTGAGCGCGCGAGTTGCTCGGGGCTGGAGGGTGGACACGCGGCCCCCGCGCTGCGCGAGGAGCCCCACGCGTGGGCCCGGGAGTCGCTTTGGGCGTGTTCCTCTTGTTTGTGGACTCTGGTGTTTGAGGCTGAACGGCTCTGGGCCCACTGCCTGGAAATCGCTGTGTCTCTGGTTTCCCACGATTTTGTGTAGCCCGAGGCCCGGAGAGCGAGAGCAGGCGCCTGTGCCTCTAGCTTTCAGAGTCAGCGACCTCCCCAAGCTCCTTTGATTAGTTTGAAAATCAGGGCCACCTTTATGTGAGTGTAGAGCTAAAGTGAAACTGCGTCCCCTTGTTCCACGCACAGATTGCCTTTAGCTTTCATTTCCTCTGGGTCTGTGCTCGCGCAGAAGAGCTGGAAGTGTTCGCAGCAGCCGCCGGACTTCAGCTCTGGAGCCGGCACTGTAGCTGCAGATTTTTCTCCCCTCCGGAGGACGGACGCCCAGTCCAGACCTGAGAGGTGTGGCCTCTCGCAGCCGCACACTGCTTTTCCCCTGAAGTGCTTAAAAAGGAGTTTTGCTAGTTGCCAGGTTCCCACGCGTACTCTCAAGCTGTTTCTTAATCTTTTCATTTAGTTTCTTCCTTTTTAAGAAGTTCACGTCTCTTCCAGAAGGAAGCTAGCTACTCATCAACTCCGCTATGCATAACGTTTTAAATGTTGCTAGAATAAACTGTTGGTATCCACGCCCGCTCGGCGCAGTGAGGGCTTGTCTCCCTTGCCAGCGCCTTCCATGGGGGCAGAGAAGACGGGCTCACGTCTCCAGGGAGCTCCAGTGGCCCCCTGGGCCCCGCCTGACCCGCACTGCCCTTTTAATGATGATGATGAAGTCCTTTCAAAAGAGTGGGCTCGGGAACACTCCATTTGGGTCTAGAAATATTGACCAAGAGCTTTAACACTTCTAAGGCCAGAGCAGGCGAATCAGAGAAAGTTCTGTGCTGGGAAATCCGAGCCCTGCTTGGACGCTGTGTCTTGATGGACAGTGTTACCCAGCCGCGCTGACTGAAGAGCTAGCATTTCAGACACCCGGGATTTTAAAAAAAGAACAAACCGCTCACATAGGCAAACGCCTGTTCTTGCCTGAAAAATCAAACTCATCACTGTTGACTTTTGGATTATTTTAACTATTTTCTAAAGGCCAAGTGCATTCCTGTCCACTAGCTTTCTTTGTCCTTCAAGGTATAAAGTGGCTTAAGACATCTGGTATGTGCCCCTGCGGCAGCTGACCTCAAGGGTGTTGTTACATTGTAAATTTCCTGGCTAAATGAGAGAGAAGAAACAACACACATGGGACTTAGGGGCACCCATAAAAATTTATTTAAAAATAATATTTTGCTGATTTTTAAATTAATCTCTCTTCTCATGTCATCCAGAATAGTTTTACTTACCTCCTTCCAAAATCAGCTGTTAGGTAGACCAAGATGTTGAAATACCTCCTGTATCAACCCAAGGAAAAGACAATTTTAAAATGAAGTTTGAACAGGATACTGCAGTTCTGCGACATCTTGACCCAGGAGCCCGCGGGTCTCGAATGAGCTGGTGCTTAAGGTCGTTCCTCCTGCTTCTCCTGTCCCTTCCCTGCAGACCTACTGTGCACCGGGTGCGAGAGTTGCGCGATTTTTCCGTGTGCCCAGCTGTTTGGTTTTGACTGGACCATCTCTGCTGAGGTCGGTGCTCACTTACTAGTAAACGGATTTTTCAAACCGTTGTTTTATCTCAGGCTGAGAGTCACCCTCATGCCACTCCCCAGGAGGGCCGGTGGGCGAGGTCTGTCCCTGCGTCTGGTTCCCAGGCCTCCCCGGAGGCCGGGCGGCACCTCCCCGACCCCAACCCTGGTTCTCTGTGGTGCTTCCTCCAGGTCAGAGACCTGACCTCTCCCCGAGTGCGGACGCCTGCCCGGGGCCTGTCGCCTCCTGGCTGTGAGTCACTGCTGCTGGGACCCAGTGATCCAGAGCGTAGGCCCAGGGAGGTTGGAGTCCTGCCTCCCTCGGGCACTCACGGCACACCGGGGCAGTGCTGGCGGCCTTGGTCTCAGTCCGTGGGATGGGAGGGCACTGGTCAGCAGGGGCCACGTGTGTAGGTCACGTGGCCCCTGCACAAGTCCCAGGGCCACGGCAGCCACATGGTTGCCGAGTGAGTGTGCTTAGGAAGGAGAGGACTCTGAATTCCACGGCTGCCTTTACTAAGATGCCCAGGTGGCTCTTGGAATCTCATGACTCAGTTTCCCTGGCAGAGCTGCCCCTTCTTCAAAAAGATCTATTCATTTTTCCTTCATTCCTCATAGGCATCTAGAGTCCCACCTCCATACCCTGCCCCCGCCAGGCGCTGCCCTGAAACAGGGTGATGCTCTGGCTGGCTCTGTCCCCGGGAAGGTCACGGGAGGCAGGAGCTGTTGGGAAAGAGGCTGGTAGGGTGCAGCACGGAGGAGCCATGCCTCGGGGGCCAGCTCTGGAGAATCGGGACTCTGGGAAGGGAAGGCCTTTCTGCCCTGAGGTATGGGGCAGCCCGCTGGGTGCTGCTCTTACCTGCTGTGTCCTGACCAGGGAGATGCCTGTCCCCTCTCGAGCCTGTGGGGCTTTGCATTAAATGATAACCTGAAAGTCCCCAGTGGAGATACCAGATCCCATTGTTTCTACTGCTAACAATCTGGGGCTGACCTAGGGGACAGAGAGCAGTGAAGGCGAGGGCTGAGGGCTGGGCAGATAAGAAGTCCCGCTCTGGTCTGGCGGGGCTCCAGGCGGCCGGTCCCCTGGGGTCCCCTGGGGTCCCGGGGTGTTGCCCACGGATGACTGCCTCTGGGCGGGAGTGCTTATAGGAACTGACCCAGAAAACCTACCCCAGCCCAGCCGGGACTGGGAACTCAAAACCCACATTATTCATTAACAAGCCTGTCGGCACATTTCTGGTTATTTAGTGAAGAGCTGGTAAAGATTTTGCAGACAAAGGAACTCGCAAGGGATGCGATAAAATAAATCCTTGTAGCTATCGGGCAGGACATCGGACTGATCTCCCGGCTGTCCTCCATGTTTGTTCCCAGCAAACACCGCTGAGCAATCCTGGTTCCCAGCCGTGGAACGGGATTAGCCTCGTGAAAGTGCCTACGAGTAGGCCCAGCCTTCGGAGCCCCTGGGGTGGCCGTGAGCCACAATAGAATGCCTGAAATAATATCGTCAGGGCATTGTTCTTCCTGCAATTATTAAGCACCCACTAAAAAAATGTCCGCCTGGGACAATGCGAAGCCATATTCCTACTGTTGTTACGTGGACAATGCAAGGATAAGCCAGACCCATTCTAATTGGGTGTCCCTTTGGGGGTGTTCACCTTGCCAGGTGACATTGGCGTTGATATTTTACCTCTGTGCCCTTGGCCCAAGCCCCGCACCACCAGGTGTGTCTTGGGGTGGCCCTGCTGCCTCTGCTGGGTCCCCAGCTCTATACCCACATCTGGTTGTCCCCAAGAAGGCCCTGCCCGGCCCCTCCTGGGACACAGCCCTGTCCCCACATCCCTGGACTCCCTCACTGCTGTCCTGCTTCCTCTTGGCATGTGGTGCTGAGCTGACCTGGTTGCCTCCTCCCGGCCCCAGCCTGTCCCAGCTCCCCCTGGCTGGCTGGCGCCCCCTGCCGTTTCCTGAGGCTGCCCCACCCCCGCTGTGACCTCAAGGCCGAGGCCCCTCCGCAGTGGCTTCCTCCCCTTGTCTCCACCAGCAACGCTTCCTCTTCCCACAGCTGTGGGCCTGTGGATGAGGCCCCTGCATGTCCTCACGCCCTGTGCGCTCTGGGCTCCAACCCTGCTGGGTGAGGCTGCCCGTCCGTGGCTCCAGGCACTTCCGGTCCCAGGTCCCTGCAGCCCAGGGGACCTGCGCTTGATCTGGCCTCACTCCACCACCCCAGATCTGTGGCGAGGTGACAAGGAGTGGGGACGGACCCTAGTTCTGAAGATGCCACCTTTTCCCGCCTGGCCCTTGGTCCCGCTCGCTTTCCTGCTCCTGATCCCCTGTCCTGCAGCCTCCTCTAGATCAGAGTTACAGCCTGGACTATTAAATACCTGGATTTTTATTTATTTATTTGTTGCTTTAGTTTTGTTGGTTTGAGGCATGCTCTCACTCTATAGTTCGGTCTGGCCTGGGACTCATTATGTAGACAGGCTGGCCTCTAACCTAGGACAGCCCTCCTGCCTCAGCCTCCTGAGTGCTGGGATCACAGGGCTGTGTCACCACGCCTGGCTGGATTTTTAAAAGTCCAGCTTTAGTTAGGGCTGTTGTGCTGCCTCTCAGGAGCAGTGCTATTTCACCGAGCCACGGTGCTTGCCCAGGAAGGGAGGGCGGTAGTGGTGTCTGTGGAGACAGTGCCTGCAAGGGCCAGCGTATGGCCCGCAGGTGTCATGTGTTTGGGCTGTAACTGCAGCCCACAGCTTGGGCTGGCGTCCTCTGAGTAGGCACGGACACCCTGCCAACCAGGAGACGCCTAAGGACACAGCGTTTAAAACTCTGTGATGGGGGCCCTGGCGCAGAGGACCCGCCACCCAACTCCTTGTAGGTGGCGCGGATATTTCTGCTGCTGGCCTGGAGCCTGGAGGGCCGAGCGGGCTGGGGGAGGGCGTCGCTGCGTCCACCCTGCGTGCAGCAAGGGAGCCTGGGATCGGTGTCTTGGGCTTGGCCAGCGTGCACCAGACTAAACACACTGAAGTGTGTACAGCACCCGGCTCCATAAACAGCGTGTTCCTCGCTCGGCAGTGTCCTGTGTGGAAGCGCTGAGGTCTGGTGCCCAGTCTGCACACGGGAGCATCGTTTGTCGTTCGGCCGCGGAGCTCGAAGGAAGTGCCAGGTGCCACGGCAGGCAACAGGGTGGTTCCCCGGCGATGGCCTCGGAGACCATGGCTGCCTGGGTGCCCCGTAGGGTGGGGCCCCCCAGTCTCTTAGTCCTGCGGGGAGGAGCCAGGGCTCTGATCCACAGTGTGAGCTCTAGTGTCTCCCCAAAGACCCCATTATGGGCCACTCGGCAGTGTGGGTGTGGACGAGCCGGCTCACTGAACCCACTGCCCGCTCGGCCTTGCTAGTCCCGTGCTTGGCCTCCGTTAAAACTGTAAAATTTTTGTTAAATTTCTGCTTTAGAAAATAAAGATATTCCTGCAGAAGAGCAAGACCTGCTATTTCCTAGCAGTAACTTGGGGTCTTAGGAGCGATTTTGAACCCTCTCCTCTGCGCACACCCCCCTCTCTGTGGATGGAACAGCTCTGGGCCAAGGACAGCCCTCCGGGTGTCTGTCTTCATGGCGGAAGGCCAGGTCTTAGCTGACACATGGGACTTCTTTTTTCAGTCCTGTGGATTTGGATTAAGCTATAATCCAGCCCTATTTATGTATTTATGTATTTATTTACTGAGAAAGGGTCTTGCTTTGTAGTTCAGGCTGGCCCTGAGCTCACAATGTAGCCCAGGGAAGCCCTGAACTCAGCAGTCCTCCTGCCTCTGCCTCCCAAGTGCTGGGATGACAGGCGTGAGCCATCATGCCCAGTATTATGGTGTGTGGTACTGATTGCTGGTGAGTGTGAGTCACCACACCCAGTATTGTTGTATGTGGTTACTGGGGATCAAACCAGGGATGTTGTGCTTACTAGGCAGGTGATGGAACCACTGAGCTAAATCTTCGGTCCCTTTTTTTTTTATTTTGAGATGGGGTCTCCTTAGATTGTAAAGTTGCCCAGGCTGGCTCGCATTTGGGATCTTCCTGCCACAGCCTCCCAGAATGTTGGGATTACCGACATGCATAAGCACATGAAACATTTTGAAGCCGGTGAGTCCACTTTTGCTTCCTGTTTCAGCAGATAACAGATAAACCCAATGAAGACTAACTTGGTATTTTCCCTTCATTTTTGCTAAAATAGTAATTTTAATATGTAAATTGAGTTGTTGGGTGACTTGGCTACTACATCTCTAAAAGTACTTTACGTTTATAAAGTAAGTACATTATTATTGCTACATAGAAATCAAAGTTTATTTTAAGATTCATAATTATCCTTTTGGGTAAGGAGTGACTTACTTTTGAGCATTGGATTATTTCCATGTCATCTAAGAGCACTGGCATTAATAGGTCATTTGTAGATATAAGCACGTCTTTCCTGATTTGCTTTAATTTTGGGTTATATTTTAGATTTTTTACACAGCAGGACCCTAGTGTCACAGCATTATTACTGCGTCAAGTGGGGTGTGTGTGTGGGAGGACCAGGCCGCCCCCGGAGCTTGGTCTAAGGTGCCGTCCGTATCATCACTAACGTTAGAGTGTGCTTGGTTTTTCTAGCTGAGAAGGACACAGACTGGATAGTTTGGTTCATTTTCACGATGTCATTCATTCATTTATCTATTGAGGTAAGATTTTGCTGTGTGGTCCAGGCCTTGAGCCCACGGCAGTGCTCCTGCCTCAGCCTCATGCGTGCTGGGGTGACAGTGGGCACACCATGCCCAGCTGATCATCTGCATCTGGGAAACACTTGGTTTACACGCAAGTCGCGTGGCTGTCGGAGGGCAGGTTCATCGCTGTCACAGGACCTTGGATCGGCCGGACAAGAGAAGGGCCCGTTTCCCTCAGGGGCGGCAGAGAGTCGATGTTGCTCCCGGCTCTGACAGGAGATGCAGCAGGCCCAGCTGCGGCCTGCGCTCCAGGCTCCTGCGTGGGAGGCACCGGAGCGAAGTGTGACCCTGGGGCAGCATTTCCGCGGCTCGCTGTGTGCCACGCCTGTCTTGTCTGCGAAGCAGTGCTGTGGGATCCTGGAGACCTCGGGCCTGACCGGCTCACCCCGAGTCCCCCGGGGGTTGAGAAGGCACCCTAGGTTCTCAGTGCGGGGTGCAGAAGCACCTGAGAATCTGCGTTAGCAGGGTCGGTGGCCCGGCTGGTCTGGAGCCGACTGCCCGCTCCGGTCACCAGCCCCTGCCCAGCTGGGCCGGCAACCCAGTGTGGTGGGGTCGAATGAGGCCTCAGCTTGCCCTCGGCTGGCGTGGAGGCTGTCCGAGGTGTGGCCCGCCTTCTGCTCCTCTTTTTCCTTGTTGGCTGCAGCGGATGCCAGCACTTCCAGTTCAAACCGGGCAGAGCCCTGGGAAGGCTGGCCAGTCCCGAGGATGCCTGCAGTGTACCCAGAGGGGACACTGGTGAAGATATCCTGGTCCATGGTCCCTGGGCTTCTGCCCTCGTCAGAGAACACACCCTAAGTCTGGGCTTCACCTCCTCAGGGTCAAGTCTTAGACCAGGCTCCAGCCAGGGCACTGGAGCGCTGGTGGGAGGCTGGTGGGGTAGGTTCCCGGCTGGGGTTGGGGCCCAGGCACCGAGGCATCCTGCTGCCACCACCCCACCCCCCTCTGTCCATCTCCCCAACTCACAGTTTCTCCCTTGTGGCTTATCGACATAGAATCCATTTCCTGAGATTAAAGATCATTTGGGGTTAGTGGTTTAAAATAACTCCTAATGTCTGGTTGGGAAATGGCCTATAAAGTTAAGATAAAATTGCCAAGGTAGGAAAGTAGGTCAGCGATGGGGAAAAGACCATCTAGGGGCACGTTAGCCTTGGGGTCATGTTTGTTTGGAAAATACACAAGGCCAACCTAGAATGAGTATACCCATGATAAGCAGGGGCTGACGTGGTCTCATTACATGGGGTATTCAGCAGCTATGTGCTTGATTTATCCCTGTTCGGAGCTTATCTTTCACAAACATTTTTGTGTCTACACATCATGCTAAGACCAGATGCTTTTTATCAGTTTGTTAGAGCAAGTCTGACCACATGGCCGTCGGGTGCCTTCATGATAATTAGATTTTGCTTTCCCAAGTACTTGAAAATATGAAGGTTGTATTTCTTTATTCTAGAACATTCAGGCTTTTGAATCTTTTTTTAAGAATTCTTTTAAAAAATAAATTATTGCTTGCTGGCTTTATGTGTTTCCTCTTTTCGTGGAGGTTATCATCCTTCGTCTGTACGAGATACATGTTTTTCTCCAGCAGATCCTTCATTTATAGCCTGCGTAATTTTGGACATTGTTTTAGGCTACCAGCCAGATTTATAATTAAAGACCAATTTTTTTTCTTACATCATTGAAAAGGAAACAAGTAAGGGTAAGTCTTCACAAAACACTAGTGCAAGCGCTGTGGTGCTAGTTCAGGATCCTGCCTCTGGCATTTAAAATTTGTTTAATAAGTGTGTGTTGAGCTGCTATCCTGGTTTGGAAAATGTCCCAGTGGCTAGAATTGTTCTTATTCTTCCAATTCTGATAAAAGCCTATGGTCAAGTCAGGGTAGTCTAGTAATGGTACCGCAGACGGTATGTTGTGCAAGAATTAATGCTTGAGGTGATCACTGTTGACCCCAAAAGTTCTTCACTTGGTTTCTGAAACCCCAGTCTCGTATAGTCTCAGACTGGAGGCAGAGCAGGTGGGTGGCTATGAGCAGTGCACCCCTTGATTCAGTCCCCTGTGAAGCCCGCCCTCTGATTGGAGATCTTTCCCCCCTTTTCTGTGGTATGCGGGACCAATTCCGTGGCTTTTACCCTGAGCTGCATCTCCAACCCTTTTAAAAAATTATTCCTTTGAGGCGGGGTTTTGCTATGTCTCTAAGTTGCCAAGGCTTATGTCTTCCTGGCTTATGAATTTACGGTCTTCCTGCCTCAGCCTCCCAGAATGTTAGGGTAACAGATACGCACCACCACATCTGGCTTATGTGAGACTTCAGACCCAGGTAGAATGCTTGCTCACCATGTTCCATGATAGAAACATGGCAGTGTTGGTGCGAGGGCTCCTTGTCATACAAGTGTCTTCTGTGTAGATGTCTTGAGTCCGCTCAGAGGGCTGTTTGCTTGGCAGGTGTGAGAGAGAATCCTGAACACCCAGGAAGAGGCTGGCTACCTGGCAGAGGCCCACAAGTAGCGTGTATGTCCCCAGCCAGCTCCTAGAGGTCCTCCTCAAGGGTCTGCTTGATACATTGTTGCTTTTAAGTGTCATTTATAGGGTGCTTTTTCTTTTTGAGACAGGGTCTCACTTTGTAGTTCAGGCTGGCCCTGAGCTCATTCTGTAGCCCAGGCAAGCCTCAAGTTCACAGTAATCCTCCTGCCTCTGCCTCCTGAGTACTAGGTTTATAGGCATGCTCCACCATGCCTGGCATTATGGTGTGTGGTACTGACTGGTATTGTTGTATGTGGGTACCGGGGATCAAACTTGGGACCTTGCGCTTGGAAGCCAGATGTCGGAACCACTGAGCTAAATCCCTGGCCCCTATAGGGTGCTTTTGTATAACCCTATCCAGTGGACAGAGCTGAGATCCAACCTTGTAAGGGGAGAGATTTTTCCTATACATAAGCATACATACATGCATAGTATGTATTTATGCTGTAAATATGTGATGGGCTGTATATATAAAGTGATGCTATTCATTCATCAATTCATGCAATAAGTGCGTATCACACACCCACTATGCATCAGATACTATTCCAGATAGAATAGCGGCCCTCAACCATTGTTTATGGAATGAATACAGACAAGCAATTTCTACCTTTAATCTGGCTCAGGTACCAGCTGTTAGCAAGGCGCCCCCTTCGGTGAGTCAGAGCCGCTCAAACCACCCTTGCCATAAGAGCCCCAGGTCCTTTCTAGAACTACAATCTACCGCGTGTCTCTAAAGCATGATCTCGAGACCAGCCAGCAATCGGGAGTGCCTGAGTTTTCAGAAACTGAATCCCCGTAGAGTAGGAAACTGGTAGCTTGGCTCCCTGCTCTGCCTGGGAGTCAAGCAGAGAGAGGACTGTGGGAAAGCACGTGCATTAGGGTGGATGGAGCTGTCCGATGTGGAAATACCACATGGCAGAGCAGGGGAGGCAGCGGGTCCTGTCACAATCACCGTGACGCAGGGTGCTGTCTTCTGTCTTCAGATTCTGCCCTGTGGCCCAGTCGGGAGGACCCTGTGTGCTCAAGGCCCGAGGGCCCAGGCAAGCAGGACAGGGAGACGCTTTTGCAATCAGGGGAGACACCAGGCCATGCAGCAGCAAAGGACACAGGGCCCTGCGCCCTCCCTGAGTGGCTGCAGACCGGGGCGACTGGCCTGCGTGACACCCCAGCAGGCCGGTGCTGTCCCGCTCCACTGACTGGCCCAGCACACAAACCCTCTCCTGAGTGTGGCGAAGCTGCAGTGTGTTCCAGGGACTCGGTTCTCTCAGGCTGCATGGGCAGGAGCAAGCTGATGTTCAGTTCGGTAAGTGAGTCAGGATGCCTGTTGCCGTGAAAGAATCTAGTGGCTTAAATGGGAAAACTCAAGTGAAATTTTCTTGGCAAAATGTGTTGGCAAATTGTCCTAGATAGTTGGCAGGGCCTGTGCTGTTAATAGGGGAAAGGGCAGAATGCGAAGATTTCTGGAGACATGTATTACGTTACAGAGCCTTTTTGGCGGGAGATTGTTAGAGATACGATCCTGATTTGCTGTGTTTGCTAGAATTTAAGTGTCAGAGAGTGCGGGCAGAGCGAGCTCAGCTGCTGTTTCTGGTGCATCTGAGTCGACTTCCGGTTGCTGTCCCCGAGCCCTGTCTGCCCCCTGCAACCTCCAGTCAGGGTGACTGACCTGTGACCAGCACTGTCCCGGGGCAGTGCCCACCGTCTTCTCCTGCACCCTGTGCGCCTGAGATTCCAGGGAGCACTGTGCTTGAAAGCTGTTGGCAAAGGGAGGAATCAGGTTGCATTTCTCCGCCTCAGACTGGCAGGCGGGTGCAGCAGGTGCTACTTTGTGTGTCTGGCCTGGGTTCCTCGGCAGGCTGGACGGGCGGCGGCTTGCACACTGCTGTCTTCCTCCAGCCAGAGCCGCACCTGGGACTCTGCTCCTGCACACGGGGTAGAGGGCAGCAGCGCCCAGGTCGTGGCCCTGGCTGGCATCATAGTCACTGAGACACATCGTGACCCCGGAGCGGCTGTCGCTAGGGGGAGAGGCGTGGCGCAGGTGCTTTGGGAGGACAGGTGGAGGTTAGTGGGATGAGCTTTGGAGGACAGGCAGTTTCTTTTCCCAGAAGCCCAGATCCACGTGAGTGCGAGGTGGATTGCTTTCAGCTGTGGGTGTGGGCACTGCATTTTCCTGCTGGTGCCAAACCCGGCCACAGGTTCTTCTGGTTCCACAGGGAGGCGTCTGTCCCAGGGCTGCTGTCTGTCCTCTGCCACTTGCCCCTCCTGCGGGAGGACTGTCCAGCAGTGCCCTGAGGGCCCCACTGGGCTCCCCTGATTGAGCCTCTGCCCAGGGTAGGACTCCTGGCATTTGGTCCCTGCCTCTCTTTCTGGTTAAAAGGAATTAAGGACAAAAAGTGCTTAGAACACACACCTCCAAACCAGAGCTGTGTGCCACGAATTCATAGTTGAAGCTAGGCATTTTGGCACACACCTGTAATCCCAGCATTCTGGGGCTGAGGCAGGTGGACTACAAGTTCAAAGTCAACCTGGGCTGCGTAGTCAGTTTAAGGCCAGCCGGAACTACATGGCAAGAGAGGGCCTCAAAAAAAAAAAAAAGAGAATTCATAGTCAAGTCTTGACCACAGCGAGGCTTTTCCTTTTGGGTGCTCATGAACATATGCAAATATGTGAAGTCGTATGCAAAATTTAATGAGCTGGGGCAAAGCGCCTGCCCAGGAGGCCAGGCCCAGGAGGTACGTGTCTGCTGGGAGACAGAAGCCCCTGTCTCCCTCTTTGGTCTGCAGGGACTTGGTAGCACATGTCTGTAGCAAGAGCTGTTAGAATGGACTCAGGAGGGCAAAGGCCAGCCTGATCTTTTCTTTGAGACAGTCCTCTGTGTACTTCGAGCTCACCAGGCTTCTCCTGCCTCAGCCTCCAGAGTGCTGGGTCACTGGGATCAAGCCCAGCCCGATCTTGCCAGTGGCCAGCAGTGGAGCTGCACTGGCCCTGCCAAGGAAGGTGCACTGACATGGGCATCACATGGCTGCCCGAGCCATGCGGACCTGGGTCTGTGCCCGACCCGCGTCTCCTCAGCAGTGCTTTGGTTTCTGCCCCTGGCCCTGCGTGGCATTGCTGTGCAGCACAGTGCCTGCTGGCCAGCGTCTGTTGCCTGGTCAAGAGGTGGCCAAGGCCGTGCTGGGACACTAGGGCTTGGAGGTGACTGTCAGACTCCTTCACCTCCTGGCAGCAGGCCTCGGCGGTCTCCTTATGGCCCAGTGCACAGGGCGGAGAGGAGGCGCTGACCGAGGAGCCGTGGGAGCGCGAGGCCTGCAGGAGGACCAGGGCGCGTCCTGCGTGGGCCTGGCAGGCTGTGCTCAGCTCCCGGCACTCCCAGCACCGTGCCCCTGCGGACGGCAGCGCCGAGGCAGCCGCTTGGGAGCAGATGGCCCGGTGACCTCCCACCGAGTCCACTCCCGGGTGGACGGAGGTGCCGGGAGACGCGGGGGTGGTGAAAAGACACAACCCGAGCTTTGGAAGAGTTTGGTGCCGCGGAAAGCTGTCCAAAGGGCAGAAGGGTTCTAACCGGAGCGCCCCTTGGTGTAGCTGGGTTTTACAGAGATGGTATGAGGTGGGGCTGCCGGGTCTCGCAGTGTCCGGCGGTCAGCTTTGTCCTTAGCAGGAGGCCAGCGGGGTGTCCCTGCCAGGGCGTACCGCTCCCGGCCCGCCAGGCAGCCCCTTCCCATGCACCCCTCTTTCGGGGATTCTGACCTCCTGGATGGCAGCAGTGGGTGTGGAGTGTGGATGGGGGGTGTGCCCTGCGTGGAACTCTGGGAGGCAGTTTGGCGTGAGTCCGAGGTTGGCGGGGCACCAGGAGGAGAAGCCACGGAAGGAGCGCGGCACCCCAGCCGCTGCTTTGTGAGGGAAACTCGAGTGTCATGCAAGGGTGATGCTGGGCACCGAGCGCATGCACACAGCGGGCAGGCTCCGACGGCTCCACGGGCATCAGTGCTGAAGGGTGCAGGGACATCTTAACGGTGAAGGCCTACAGCTCGTCCTGCTCGGGAGCCCAGAAGTCGAAGTCTCAGACCCAGCTCTCTCTGAGAGCCCCTTGGCCTGTGTGCGTGCCAGGCTGAGGGCCTGCCCGCTTGCTGAAGTTAGTGGCTGAAGCCGAAGTCTTCTGTGTGGAGAGACACCGCAGCGCCCCCCACCGCAGCGCCTCTGTCCCCCGGCCCTTCCCTTCCATGCCCCTGTTCTGCCTCAGGCCTATTTTCTTACATCCCTGGGCCTTAAAACCACCCTGCGCTTCCTCCTGGAGAACGTGGAGATGGAGGATGTCACCCACCACAGGAAGCAAGTTTTCTTGTGTAAAGTGGAGGAATGTGTTCGGCCGCGGGCAGTGGCCGCCAGGACCTTGGACCCCTGGACTCTGCGAGCCCCACATGGAGCTAAGCTGAGAACTGGAGGCTGTGTACATGTCTCCCTGTCTCAGCCTCACGAGTGGGTGTGAGTTTCAAGTGTCACCACGGCTCAAGGCTGTGCTCTTCAGGGTGGGCCGCTTTGCCCTGCCCGTGAGGGTGGGCTTGGGACCCTTCCGGACCCTCACAGGTGCTCTGGGCAGGGCCCTGGATTCTGAGCAGTACTTTTGCTCCTGCTCACCTCACAAGGGCTCCAGGTGGGCGTACGTGTGGTTTTTGGCCTCTAACCTGAAGCTCCAGCCACCCCGCCCCGGCAAGGCTATCCTGGCACATGCAGCCCAAGGGCGTACCACTTCGCCCTCGGTTTCCCTGCTGGGCCAGTTTGCTGCCCGCCTGACCGCTCCAGCTTCGCACCGTCTGCCCTCTGGAGTGGGGCTCAGGGAGCAGGATCAGCCTGCTGGGCTCTGGTCCCTGGCTGAGCGGAAAGTAGCTGTGGCGGGGGTGGGGCTCTCTGCCCTGGAGAGAGACTGGGGCTCCCGGGAGGAGGGGTGACAGGCTGGAGGTGGTGCAGACTTGCAGTTGGGAACGTTTACATGTGCAGTTGCATGCAGCCATCCAGAGAGATGCCCGATGTGGCTGGCCTTGGGCTTGGCACGGTGACCACACGCTGTCCGGCTTTCCGCTGAGCTGGCATAGGACCTCTGGGGAATTCTGGTCCTGTGGTGCAAGGCCGAATAGAAACAGATGCCGTGTCTTTTCTCCTGGATGTGGGTTGGGGGAGGAGCCCATCTGTGTGCCGACTTGCACCCCGGGGGACACTGGTGCCCGATGCCCTCCTTATCTCTCGGTGGGTAGGTGGGTGCAGAGTGGGCAAAGAGGTACATGGCCAGCTCTAAACCACTCCCTCTCACCCGAAGTTTTCCAAGTGCCACTTCCGAGTTTTCTGGAATTCTGTGTTGTTTCCAGACTCGCCTCGCAGATGAGCTTCAAGGCCCTGCTGCTCGGTGCCGGGCACTCTCTTCCCAGCAGGGGCTCTGGGCAGCGCCCCCGTGGAGAGAGGCAGCAGGACACAGCTGACACTGAAACCCAGAGCAGCTCACCCGGAACAGTGCTGGTGGTGCTGCCAGCAGGTCCTCTGGGCTTGTGGCCCTGGGTTGCTGGGTCCTGTCTGCACCCCAGTTCCGGGGTGCTCCTGCAGTATAGACCCCGTCCCAGCTGACTCTGAAACACTTCTGATTCAAGCACTTCCAGTGAGGGGCCTCAGCCTGTAGCATTGAGAGTAGAATATCCTGGCTGATTGTTCCTTAATCCGCTAGTTCCTATCCTCTGAGGACCCAGTGCGAGGTCCTTGTGTTCAGAACATGTTTTTATGTTGAAATCTGTGCCAGTAGGCTTCAGCATTTTTTGTGTGGCGCTAAGGAATCCAACCCAGGGGTGCTCACCCCACAGTCCTTTTCCTATTATTTAATCTTTTTGAGATGGGGTCCTGGTAAGTTGCCCAGGCGGAACTTGAACCTCAGGACCCCCTGCCTCAGCCTCCCCTAGTGCTGGGGTTCCAGGCCTGTGCCACTGTCCTGGCGTGACATTTAATAAAAGCAATTTTGGCTTGTGCCCCAGTCTTTAATTTTGAAAATAACTCATGTTGGAACATGGGTGTTTGTCCTTAGGTTTTAAACATGAAAAGACTCAACTGCCTCTTTCCCGACAGCCACAGCCCAGGCACATGGCCATCGCGGCTTGTGCGTCATTCAGAAAAGGGCCATGTCCTCAGGGTGGGACTGGAGGCCAGGTCCCTGCTGGGCTTTTCTTCCTGGCCATGGTCAGTGGTGGGGTGGTCACCGCCGAGGAGGTAGGCAGAAAGTGTGGCGCGGCCTTTCCGGCTGTCTAGGGAACTAACACTGGCACCCCCCTGCCCGCATATGGCACGGTAACCAGCCCAGGCCGGATGACACCTGGACCCCGAGAGGCCATGCAGGCTGTGCTGTACCCGAGGAGGCAGAGCTGGGACCATGCTGCTGAGTCTGATCATGGCATCCCCATGGGTGGCACATAGGGGCTGGTGACGCAGATGGCACAGGGCTGTGGGCTCGACTTTCCTGTTCCTTCAGGGCCTGGGGACCATATTGCGGTACTGCGTTGGCTTTTCAAGGCGTTAATCTGGATGTGAACCTGGACCTCTCCTGTGGCTTTGGAGATGTACGGCGGGTACCAGTCTGTGCCCTGACCAGACCTGAAGTCTGTCCATGCACGCTGGAGGCAGCAGGGACCCTGCTGCTCAGGTCTGGGAGAAGGAGCTGTGTCTTACAGACTCCCCAGTCCCGGAGTTTGGGCTTCCGTCTCCCTCACCCTTGTTGTGACAGGTGTTTATTTGGAGCGACGCTGAGGAAGGGCCTCTGAGGGGACAGGCTGGGGCTAACTCTGCAGGCGGGACCTGTGTGGCCGGAGTCAAGTCTGCTGTGTGTCCTGCCCACGAGGCCTGGGGAGCCCGCGGCACCCCGAGAGGGCCGGACACTCGGGAGGGTGTGTCTCTGAACTCTGCTTTCTGTGTCAAAGGTCCTTCTTAAGGCTGTGGGCAGCACCCGTGCGGCAGGTGCGGCCCTGAAGGTGCGGGCCCCCAGTGGACGCAGGGCACTGTTTTCCTGGCCAAAGGGAGGGACCCCTTGTGCCCCATGCTGCCCACATTAGACCACAGCCTTCGGGGCCACGAGGCAACTCCTACCTCAGTGCAGGGACTGGCGCTCGGTGCAGCTTCCTTGAGAGGCGCTTCTGTGTGCCTGGGTGGCTGTGTGCTGGCATTGCATTTATAGATGAAGGTGTGAGCGTGTGTCTACATGCACACACGTGTACGCACGCGCACTTCCTGTGAGAAAGCACGTGTCTGCATTCATGTGAGTGTGTATGCACATGCATATGTGCACATGCATATTTCCGCATGCACACATGTGGGGTGTGAATGGGCATGTGTCTGTGTGTGCACACGTGTATAGGTGGATGTGTGTGCACGGCGCTGTGTGTGTGTGTGTGTGTGTGGTGCCCCAGCTACCGCCTGGTTGCACCAGCGCCGAATGAGTTCAGGTGTGGCCCAGGCGTGGCTCACAGCCTCCCTCCCCGAGCTGTGAACATGAAGGCCTTTTGCCTTTGCTAAGCAGCAGCTTCGGCGAACCCAGAGAGCAAGAGCCGCGCGTGGCTGTGGCTTGTCGCGGTGTTGCTGGTCTGCACCGTCTCTGTGGGCTCCGGCTTCTCTTCCCAGAACCTCTGATGAGAGCAGTTCTCTTTCCCGTCCGTGTGTTGCTCGTGGGGACGGGTCCTCCTCAGCTGCCTCTCCAGAGTCCAGCGGGGCTCAGAGCACTCTGTACTGTGGGGTTCACTCCAGAGGGGCTCCGGCCTCTGTGCAGCCCCTGATTCAGGGAGCCGAGAGGGGACCGATCATGGTCTCCCTTCAGATCCGAGCTGTGGACAGCTATGGGCAGGCAGGAGATTGGCCATGTCCTGAGCCCCAGGATGGCGACACCCAACCCGGGGGCTCATTTCCAGAGTCTGCTGTGGCTGTTGGTCCCCGGGAGAAGTATGTGGGAGCTCCTGGGCACCTGGAGGACCTGTGGAGGTCCCTGGGGGCCAAGGGGGGTGCCCCAGGCTTTAAGCAGATGGTGCCCATGCCGGGGAGGGGGGCTGGGGTGGTGGGACCTGGTCAGTCAGGGTTGCCGTGTGTCCTGACCCCTGTGTCTTGCTGTGGTCCCTGGCCAGAGGTGCGTGGGGACCCACAGGCTGGCAGAGCCTCTTGAGGGGCTGGCAGGAACAGACACTTGGTGCCAAACCTGCTGCCACGTGCATTGGAAATGAGGACAGAGTGACTTGCCAAGGGTGCTCGGCAGGAAGGAAGGCAGCACGAGGAGACAAGTGAGTGTTGGAAGGTGGCAGAGGCCCTGCCAGGTCAGTTCCTGCCCACAGTCTGTGCAGGGCCAGCTGTGGCAGGCTCTTAGTCCTGTCAGGCATTTCCAGACAGGGCTCACACCATCACCAGCCTGCCACTGCCTCATGCCCTGGTCCAGGGCCGTGCGGGGGGCAGACAGACCAAGGCGTAGAAGTGTCGTGGAAACCAAGACCCGCTGGCGTTGCCGGGAGTCACCTCGAGCCAGACCTGCTGCAGAGTGCCCTCCTCTGTATGGCCAGCCAGGGACCGCGGCCAGGCATTACCCAAGGGGGCTGCACCTGGTTGAGGTGGCCACGGGCCAGGGGAGGCTGCAGGGCCCGGAGGCTCGGCGGAGGCGGAGCTTCTGTGCTGAGCGTGTGCAGGGCGACACCTCTGGTGGGTTGGAGCCGCTGACGCGCCTGGGGAGGACTGGGCACCTCAGGACAGCGGAGCGCTGGGCACCAGGAGGAGCAGGCGTTTCCTGTGCGAAAGCTCCTTGCTGGGAGGCGCCATTTGTTCCAAGCGTCGAGGTTGCAAGGTGCGGTCGCCGCACTCAAGCATGCGTGGTTTGCCCGAGTCGTCCCGGTGCCCGCTGAGACCCGGGAGTCTCCTTCAGTATTACTGCAGCCTGTGAGCGCGCGGCGGCCGGTCGGAATGGACTCTCGCGGCGGAAATCCAGGTTCTCTGCGCTGGCTCCAGCTCTGTTTCCTGCCGCCCGCTGCGTGGCACTGTGTCAGCCTCTGCTGGAGGACTGGGCGCTCCTGCCCGCTGCCAGCCTGGTCGTCTTTGCTCGTCACCAAGGGGTTGAAGATGAACTGAAGCTGACTGAAGTTTCAAGGGGACGGGGCGGGGGCAGCGTGCCAGGAGAGGCGCGGGCTGTGCTTAGGGCCGAGGAGGAAGGCGCAGGACTTCAGGACAAGGGTTACCCTTCCTGAGTCTTGGCGATGGCCAAACAACGTGGCTCTCAAGCTGTTCCCCGGAGGACCTGCGGGAGTGCTTCTCAGCGGGGCCCTGCTGTGTGCCTGTGCTGCCAGGCTGCTGGCTGGACCCGATGTCTCCTGAGAAAGTGCAGAGCCGTAGAGGTGCTTCTGCTTCCACATGGCTTGAGAATGTGACCTGTGGGCGGGGCGGGAGGGAAGCCCTTGTGCCGTGATCCGGGGGCGAGGAGAAACAGCTCCGACTCCGCAGACACACGTGCTGGCCGTGTGCGCGCGGACGTGGAGGGGCCTGTCGGATCAAGCCAGTTTATTAAGACAAAGGACGTGCAACAGGCTGGAGGTCTTCACAGGGAAGCCGCCCACCTGCAGGCTGAGTCTGGGACTCATCACGACGCTCCCCGAGATGAGAGGCGGGCTGCGGTCGTCACGGAGATTCCACAGCGCCGCTTCAGAACCCGGCGCCCCCCTCCCCCCGAGTTCGACTCTGAGGGTGGGTGTGGGGTGGCTGCGCGCCCCCAGAGGTGTGACCCACGGAGACCGGGCGTGCGGTACGCCGGGCCCGGGCAGGCCTGCCGAGCCAGTGTGGAGCTTCTGTCTAACTCATTTTTAGAATGCTTTTCCCGGCAGTACAAGCATGGAATTGTTGTCATTCTTGGGGGCATAATGGCGACTTTGTGATAGGTTCATGAGAATCATGAAGTATGGAATGTGACTTTCATTTTAAGATTTGGAGGGAACCCCTCGCGGCATTTCCCTCCTGACCTTTCCGTGCAGCTTTGCGGTCGCCTTCGCCAGTGAGTGGGCCCAAATGCGCAGTTTTGTGGAGTCTGAAAGCTGGGCACTGGGCACCACGGCTGTGATAGACGTGTTGCCAGGGAGGACAGTCAGTGGCGGCCAAATTAAATGGTGGCACTTCCGTTCTTTTAAAAACTAACTTTAAAAAACACAATGTTCTCTATTCCTGTCAAACTTCACCACTTAGTAACAGATTTAGAAATAAATGTGAACTCCAGATCTGCCAAAGTATTAATAAAAAAGAGAAGAACAGGAAGAGGTTGTCGGGAAGGGAGAATTTACTAATGTGCAAGTGCTGGAGGCGGTGGAGGCTGAGTAGGCAGGCAGAGCCGTGGGGCCTGGCGCGGGCTGGCTGGTGACCGAAGCCGGCCAGCGGCCCGCGTCCGGGCCGGCGGGAGGAGGATCCGGCGGTGCAGGAAGGTGGCGAGGGGGCTGAGGCTGTGCGGGACGGGCCTGTGGAGAAAGTGGGGCAGCAGCGTCCGGATTAAGCGTTTGAAGTCTTGGGGGTCAGGAAGCTGCTGGAGGAGGTCTCTTGGGGTGGCCGCTTCGGGTGCTCGGAGGGTTTCCACTGCTGGAACCGAAGGGCGAGACACACACTTGGCAGCCCCGATTTCCTCCTGGAACCCAGGGCCTGTGGATCCTTCAAACGCGAGCAGGAAGACGAGGGCGTCCAGCCTGGGCTCGGAAGTGAAGAGCCACAGGCACAGCCGTGTCACGTGGTTCGAAAGCTTGCGGAGACGCGAGCTATTTCTGTGACGTCATGGTATTCCAGACTCTGTATTTCAGGAATTCAGAGAATGAGGCCGTCTGGGCAGGGGGTGCCGAGAGCCTTACAGAGGAGGAGCAGAGTGTGGCCAGGAGCCCGAGGTGCCTGCCTTTGGGGTGACGGGTGGCTGTTGACACCTGTGGTGGAAGAAGCAAATATGCACAGGTGTCGGGGAAGGTAAGGCTCTGTGTGGGAGGAGCTAAGAGTGCACGGGAAGGGCCAGTTAGGTGGAGCTGAAGTGGGCAACGCCAGACGCTCAGCAGCACCCGAAGCAGCAGGTCTCCGAGGAACCCCTGCGGCCTAGTTTGAAAAGTTCTGTGGAAATGGAGCGACGAGGATACTGGAAAGCACTGTGCGCACGGACACTGCAGAGCTCCTCGGGGAAAACAGGGCCAGGAGGAAAAGAGAAGAGATGGGCAGGACACTGCCCGAGGCCGGGTGGGCCAGAGACACCCACGGGAGGAAGGTTCGAAGGCCAGAGCTGAATGATAGTAAGAGAGAAGGAAAGAAAGAAAATGGACGAGAACAAAATAATTTCTATATGGTAGAAAAGGGAATCAGGGGAATGAAATTTGGAAACCTACAAAATCATCTGAGAGGTAAAATGTGTAATTTCTACTTTGGTAAAATTTTCTTCCTGGTGCAAAAGGGGTCAGTGCTGTGATTTTACTGGATAATCAGTGGTTTTCAGATTTGAGACAAATTTATTGGAACATGACTGCCACTGGAGGCCTCCAGTCAGGCGCCAGGCCGGTGGCGGAGGGCCGGTGACCTCAGAGCCGTGTGGGAGGAGAGAGCCTGGCCGGGCGAGGCTGCCATGTCGCCGGGCCAGCCTGCTGGAGCCCGGAGGCTGTGACAGGCAAGGCGTGACTTTGGCAAAGCTGAAGAGAAGCGCTGGGGCTGGAGCTCAGGGGCACAGAGCCTGCCGGGCAAGCTCGAGTCCTGAGTTTGGCCTCTGGTACAGAGAAAAACAAGAAAAAGCTGAAGAAAAGGGGTTGGATTCCTCTGAGAAGCTGATCAAAACGCAGCCAACAGCGACGGGCCGGTTTTGAGGGGACAGCGTCTCCGTGGGTTGCAGCCCTGTCCCCTGCTGGGACGGAGATGTGGCCAGTACCACCCCAAAAATGCAGAGTAAATACAAGGGAGGATGGTATGGAGAAGCCAGTCATGGTGCCAGTCAGAAGCAAATCCCCTGGGCATTTACCATGGGGAGAAAATAGTCATTTGTTAGGTGGGAAACACCTTTGAGGAGGCTTTGAAGCGGTGCCTTGTAGGTACGTGTTAGGTGGATGGAAGGAAGAGGAAGAAAGAAGGAAGGAAGGAAGGAAGGAAGGAAGGAAGGAAGGAGGGAGGGAATAAAGGAACAAAGGAAAGAGCTCATAGCTAAATACCAGGCTGGAGAGTGCTTTTGTAAACTGCTTTAGAAACTCTATCTGGGACATTATGTGAAGAGTAATGCTTTCGAAGTCTGGACAGATATTTAGATATTTCCAGAACCAGGCTGTAGGAATAAAGCACCATGGGAGGAAGAGGAAGGGAGTAAGAATACAGAGCGATTCAGAGTTTCAGGGGGGCCTATGGAAAGACATTCTGTGACTAAACCGTGGGGAAGCCTAAGTGGGAAATGGAAGAGAAAGAAAGAGGGAAGAGTAGAAAAGTCCTCTCAGAGCAGGCCCTGTCGACAGCACTGTGTTCTCCTGATACACATTTTCTTTCGCCACACGCCATGTCCACTTAGCCACCGGGCTGTGAGTGGCTCTGTAGAAACCCTTTTGTCAGAGCTTCTGAATTCCTGGGGGGTTTAAAATTCGTCAGCGAATGGGACAGGAAATGAGAAAGGCTCCATGTGTAATAGTTTTAAAAGACAAAATAAGCAGGGGTTAGTTATGGATGAAAGAATTAAAAATTTTCCAGCAATACTAGGATGGATTACTCAATAATTGTAAAAGATGATATGGGAATTAAAGGAACAAGAAGCCAAATGAATATTGAGAAATCTGTGAGAAATAAAACTGGTAGGGGGAGGGGAGAGTGAACTTTCACTCACTCAGTAGCAAGGCTTGGTTGAAGGAACAGGAGGAGAGAATTCTGTCCCAGGGGCAGCTGGGTGGGGACGGAGGAATCTTCTAGAACAGAAGGAGCTGTCTGGTTCTGGAGGTCAGAGGGCACAGACAGGAGCTGGCTCTGGGTTCCCATCATACAGCCCAGAAAGAGAGCGTAGGGAGCTGGTGGCCACCAGTCACCCTGGGACTCTGGGAGAGGTAGGCCCTCAGGGCAGATGACAGCAGAGCAGAGGAAATAAAGAATGATACAGATCTGAAGAATCGAGTCCTCAGACATGATGTTGGCGACGTGACATTTTACAGAAATGGCTAATCCCAAGGACTTGTGTTTCCATGGCAAATCCAGGACAATCAGTCTAAACAAACTTCAGAGATGCTAAATACCCTGGAATGTGGCTTCCAAAGAACATTCCGGTAAACTCGTTGAATTTACTGGATACTGGGGTGCATGGAGTGCACGTTTCAGGGACTTGCGCTCCGTTTGTGTGCCGCCCACGGACTGTCTGCCCTGGCAGGTAGTTGGCAGCGGCAGGGAGAGCAGTGCTCCCGCCAGAGGGCCCAGTGGACGCTGCTGCTTTTCTTCTTCTTGTTTTTGCAGTGCTGGGGGTGGGTCAGGACCTGCAGCATGCTCGGCAGGAGTTCTACCATAGAGCTCTACCCAAGCCAATTTAAAGACAATCTAGAAAGGAGTCGTAAGCCTAGAGTCTTAAGTTTAGAATATTCATTCAAAGTATTCTAGAATACGGTGCAGGCCAGAGCACGCGTGTCGGGTGAATCCACCCACAGGCCCCGTGTGTGATCCCTGCTCCCACTTGTCAACGCAGCTGTCTGCGGCAGAGTTCGTACCAGGCTGTGTGGATGTCATCCACGAGTGCAGAATGGGAACTGGAATCCCAGGGCACGAGAACTGAGTCTTCTTGCTCCGTGTCTGTCCTGAAGGGTTGGTGAGAATTCCCTGTGGGTGGTTAGATATTTTTAAGCATCCTTTTTCAGACAATCAGAACATCTACATAGCTGCTAGGTTCCCTCATAATTGAGAGAAATTAATTGCTGCCTGTATACTTGGGGTTATTTTGTACTTAGCGTTTGAAGGAAAAACAACCTACATAAAAAATGCTGTGGGTGTGATAGAGCCTTGGCAGGGGGGAGGCGTTGGGCGGTCCGGTGGGGATCAGCCGGGAGGGCCAGGACTGTCCTTGGGGACTGACAGGAGGCTGTGGACATCTGTGCTAATTTACTGGGAAGCAAAGGACAAACTGTGAGTCACCAGTAAAGCATCGTACAGATGTTCTGCTCAGCTCTGACCCACTCTTTCACAATCGGGGGTCATGGATACACAGTGTTTAAAAAGTGGGTTGCGTTTGTAAGAACAATTTTAGGTTCACAGCAGAGCTGGGAAGAAGGTAGAGTCTCTGTGCTCTAGTGTTTTACCCTATGTTCTTTCCTAACTATTTGTTCCTCCACAGTAGTTGGTCCTCTTCTCCCCTTAGATGTCTCCAAGGGCAGAAAAATTAATTTTAATGAAGGTCAGCTTATTCTTCCTTTCATGGATCACACCATTGGTGTCGTATCTAAAGAGTCATCACCAAATTCAGGGTCATCTAGAGTTTCTCCCGTTAATCTTTCAAAACTTACATAGTTTTGTATTTTACATTTTCATCTGTGATCCACTTCAAATTAATTTTTTGAACGGTGTCAGGTGTGTGTCTTGATTTATTTTCCTTATGTGATGTCCAGGTGTTCCAAAATACACGGTCTACTGTGCTGACTCTTTGTCAGAGCTCAGTTTTCTATATTTATCTGAGCTTATTTCTAGGCTCGCTGGTCTATTCTATTGATCCACTTGTCTATTCTCTTGCTTACACTGTGCTGCCTTGATTGCTGCTACCTTAAAACAAATCTCCCCACAGAGTGTCTTAGTCATCCAATTTTATTCATCTCTTTGAACATGTTGGGTTTTCTGGGTCTTTTGCTTCTCTCTCTACTCTTTAAATTCAATTTGTGGATATGTACAAAATAATTTCCTGGAAT
The DNA here is from genome assembly GCA_004025085.1 of Thryonomys swinderianus. Taxonomy (NCBI): domain Eukaryota; kingdom Metazoa; phylum Chordata; class Mammalia; order Rodentia; family Thryonomyidae; genus Thryonomys; species Thryonomys swinderianus. Next base: position 108,949 of record PVIC010000375.1, read on the forward strand.
TTCCACTGGGATGCATCGATTTGTGGATCAGTTTAGGAAGGATTGACCTCCTCGCAACATGAGAGTTTTCCTGTCCACGAGCATAGGACACCTCTCCATTTACTGTCTCTGAGTTCTTCCATCAGTCTGTGGTTCTCCTCATACAGATCCTGCCTGTATTTTGTGGATTTTACTTAAATATTTCATTTTTGATGGTGTTAATGTACATAGCAATGGGTTAAGTTTTCAGTGTCTGATTCCTCTGGTGGTTGCTGATTCATTGGAAAGTGATAGCCTTTGATATATCCCATTCTTAGTCTAGGAGTTTTATTGACAGTACCTTTTAGATTTTCTATAAAGAAACATATGTTAACCCACTCTGCTTTTAATGTCTAGCATCAAAATGGAAATATTTGAAGGATAAATTAGAAAATGCCATGCACCCCAAAATAAAGGGGTTCCAGGTATACCTGAATGTTTTGGAGGTAAAGCAAATGAGTTTTACTCACGTTACACGTATGTCTTCACATAGAGGTGCACACGAGGGGAAGGCAGCGGGTGGTGGAACTGTCCTGCCTGTAGACGGTGGGTGTAATGACAAGGAGACCTGCACGTTCCTCTGTCAGTTTGAAGGTTTTACTTTGCCGAGGACTCGTGGGGATTTTTTGTCTGTTTGTGTTTGTGGAAAAGACAGTCTGGTGACAGGATCAGTGGTAAGCTGTGTAATAAACCATGGGAATGGCAGGATTTTAGTTGGCGCCTGGGGGGACACTTGGTCTCGTTAGCATTCAGGCACTCCTGTGGGCCTGGGGTTCACGCCTGGCTTCCCTCTCAGACCCTCGGTCCCCCTCTCTGGCGTATGCAAGATGACGGATCCCAGCAAGGGCCTCTGAAATGACCAATGTTTTGAGACAGTTCCAAGACGGTCAGTCTCTTTGCCAGCTGTTTGCCACAGGGCTGTGTGGCTCTGCCCGCCTCAGCTGCGGAACTCGCTGCTTGGGACACCAGTCTCCTGGGACGGGCGCTGGAGGGAGGAGCAGCGGCCTCGGGGTGCTGTGGTTTGACGAGCAGATGCTGTGGTCATCAGTGCTGCAATCACTCTTGTTTTCCTCTCCCGTGTTTTTCAATTTGTATCAGTACCTGTCTGCCATGGCGCTGCCTCTGGTGCGGTGGTGATGAGTCCGCCGTGGCTGCCATGTGGTCTGCGCCGTGGCGCAGCCAGCTGTCCTCACATAACCCCGAGGCCTGGGGTGCGGAGCGCCAGGTGAGGAATGCTGCTGGATCCAGAGCAGATCTGCCTCGCGGAAGCTGCATAGTTCCCTTTGGTCCTGCCGCCCTCTCCGCCAGCCGTGCGCTCCAGGGCAGAGCCTCCGAACGGCACGGCGGGGGCTTCGGGGAGGCAGAGGCACGCCGTGTCCCGAGGCGAGCTCTCCGAGCCGCTCACATTCTTCAGTGATTTGGACTTGAGCTCCACGTATTAGAGAAGGAAAACAGACCCCCCTGCTGCCTGCGCTCCAGCGTGGTAATTAGCCGCTGATACTGTCTCCCCGTTAATTTCGTGTTCACTGAGCACAGGGCCTTCTCCTCTTTTTCCTGTTTATCTTGAATGCTTAGCTCATTTCTTTACTCTTTGTACTCCTCGACTAAATATTTGTTGAAAAACATAAACAAAAGTATCATTAATGCCATTGTAAAGTACATTTTAAAATAAAACACATTTTTAAAATAAGAATTAAGCTGTGATTTGGCCAGGCGCCAAATTCTACTGGCTTTTCCGTCCCTCCAAATCGTAACTGTGCAAGGACTGAGACTGAAGGAAGCGTCGCTCGCTGGGCTTCGGTCTCCCGTGACCGGCTCGTCCACCCGGGAGGCAGAGGACTTGATCCAGGCCAGGCTGGTGGCTGGCGTCCGGTCGACCTCCAGGCCAACCTGCGGACGTGGGGTGTCAATGCCAGCTTCCCACCCTCCGTGATGCCCTGGCACCTGTCCTTTAGGAAGAAGGGAAAAGATGATGGCCCCGCAGCCCTGCTGTATTCTCAGTTAGACGGCGTGTCAGGCAGTTCGGCCCCTTCCAGCGCAGTTACTGGCCGCGCTTCCGAGTTCCTAGAGGGCTGTTTGGTTTCTAGACTCCTCCTCCGAGGACATTGCCCCCGGAGCTGTCTACACCACTCAGACTGTGGCCTTGAATGAGGGGAGTGATGGCCAAAGCACCCGCTGCCTGCCAGTTCTGCTCTTAGAGGACAGCGGTGTCTCAAGCCAGCGCTGCTCCTCGACAGCCCCGGGCTGGACCCCGAGCCCCCGGGCTGCCCCGTGCTGCTCAGAAGGGTGCAGCTTTGGCCGGCTTTCAGGAATGCAGCTCTTGCAAATGGACATAAGTGACCTAATTATCGGAACACCAGCGACCGAGAATGTGTCTCTGGTAGAGACTTGTTCGCTTCCTAAGTGAGCGAGTGATTAGCCCGGACTGTCGCCCAAGACCAGAGGCCCATCCCAGACTCTTGCGCTCCGCCTGCTTGCTGACTGCAGGATGCTCTCAAACGCACACTGTGCTGTCCCCGCCTCTTCCTGTCTGACCAAAAGGAGGTTGCCGGGCTCCCCTGAGCGCTGAGTCCCCTTTCACCACCAGGGCAGAGAAGGGCACCGAAGGCCAGCACCATAGACCTGTGGAGGTAGAGGTGTGGGGTTGGCGCGGGCTCAGCCGTCCCCGGCTGTGCGTCAGGACAATCATGTGGCTGCTCTGGCAGCTCCCGCTGTGGGGTGCTGCGCCACCAGCTCCTGCCTTTCGGATTTGCCACTTACCCCTGGCGGCAGGAGCCAACTGCTCTGGGCATGTCCCTCTGTCCTTTACAGCAGCACCTTCTGCTGGGCACACCTACGTGACAGAGGTCCTGGGAGGTACCGGCCTCAGGTGCAGGGGTGGGCATGCCACACCTGCCCGGTCTCTGCCCGCATGACACTCAGAGTGGCTGAGACTGGTTTTATAAGTGTGCAGAGACCAGGCAGGGTCTCCACAACGTGCTTCCTTTTTTTTTTTTTTGAGACAGGGTCTCACTTTATAGTCCAGGCTGGCCCTGAGCTCACCACTATGGAGCCCAGGCAAACCTTGAACTCAGCAATCCTCCTGCCTCTGCCTCCTGAGCGCTGGGACGACAGGCGTGAACCACCACTCCCAGCATTGTGGTGTGTGGTACTGATTGCAGGTGGGCATGAGTCACCGCGCCTGGTATTGTTGTATGTGGTTACCAGGGATTGGACCAGGGATTTTGCATTTGACAGGCAGATGCCAGAACCACTGAGCTAAATCCCCAGCCCCCACAATATGCTTTTTTTTTTTTTAAAGATAGGGTCATGCTCTGTAGCTCAGGTCGGGCTGGAGCTCTCAGTGACTCTCCTACCTCAATTTGATCACTGGAATTAGAACCATGTGTACCACTCCTGTCTTCCACAATATACTTAACCTCTGATATATTTTGCAAGCTGTCTCTTTACAGAAGATTCGGCGTGTACTTTCTTTGAATGCCTGTGTTCCATGGAAAGTTACGGGACTGCCCCTTTTTGTGTGTGTGGAAAACCTTTTTCTGTGCGTGTACACTCTAAGTTTTCCTGGCCTGGTGTTGAAGTAGAAATGAGGCTTTCCTTCCGGTTCAGCTCACCTGTCATTGGTGTGTACCCTGTGTAGCTCTTACGGCACACAGAGTGCACTAAAGCTGTAGAGGATATTGCTGGCAGGGAATCTCTTTTTTTAATGAGGCTACCACTCAGCAAGGTGGCATGCAACTGCAGTCCTACCGGTGGGAGGCTGAGGCAGGAGGATGCAGATTCGAGGCTGGCCAGGGCGATTATCGATGCGTCCTCCTAAATCCTGGGTGCACTGCAGCCTCAGGGTTTATGAGTCGTGCGCCTCGCCTATGTCGGTGCTGGTTTTTGACAGTGGCATGGCTTCTTGTTAGTAGCAGGTGTTTGTTGGTGTGTTTTGTTTTTCACTGGGGACTGAACCCAGGACCATAGCACTTGGCTCTATGTTTACACACGCACGTACAGATATATGTATTAGTAGCTAAGGTTTTGTTAATTTGCTAAGTAGTCCGGACTGGGCTTAGCCTTTCCATCTTCCTGCCTCAGCCTCCCTGGTGCTGGGGTCACAGGCACGCACCCCCTTGAATATGTGCACAGGCTGGTGTGTTCTGGGCGGACTACTGCTGCTGTCCAGTCTCTGCTGCTGTTGTCATAAATATACACGAGTTTTGCAAAATATGGCAGTGTCAGTGTATTTATCACCCCGAGGGTTCCCAGTTCCTAGTAGCTCATTTTCGTTGTTCTCTAGTCCTTGTTTTATTTGCCTATGAACAGTAGAACAAATATTTCAGCAAATTTGCTGTACTTTTACGACAGCTTTCTTGTAAGCTACTAAAATTAGGTTGGCTCCTCACTGGCCGGAGGCTCCTGGTTTGGTTTTTCTATGTTCTCCAATATTATTAAGCTGCATTATAAATAAAGATCTTTTAAGCATTTATTTTGGTCACGGAAGGACAGAAAAGCCTCATTTTGCAGGCATCGGGGAATGAGCTGGATAGGAACTAATTTTTTTGAGCTTTCCTTAAAGTATTGCAATTAAAACACGTTCTGGGCCGCGTTGTCCACACCACACTGTCATCTCCTGACAGCTCGCTGCCTACAGTGTGAGCCCGCCTGGTGGCCGGGCCTGTGCCGGAGCCGGAGGGCTGGTGAGGGGTGCTGAGGGCTGTAAGGCGTGGCCTTTTCCCTGCCACTGGCCTCAGAAAGCACATTTCTGAGCTCTTTTTTGGGGGGATGGGGCACTGCTATGTAGGCTAGCCTGACCTGGAACTTAGGATGACCCTCCTGCCTCAGCTTCCTGAGAGCTGGGATGGCAGGCGTGTGGTACCACGTCAGCTTACTTGCATGTTTGTCCCTAGGCCCCTTCCCAGGTCTCATTGCTGGGAACGAGTTCTTCCACCTTGCTGTGAGGGCGCTGGGCCGCCGGTGCCTTGGGCTGTGCGTCGCCATCTCCTGCTCCTTGTCTGGCTTCCTGGCCGCACGCTGTGCTCCTCCATCTACGCACTGGCCCACTGCATGGACAGTGCTGGGCTCAGGGACTGGCCAGGCCATTCTGGGGCGGAGGAGCATGGGGCCTTGTGGCTGGGTGGTGTTACCTTCAGCCATGCTGTCCTTTTACAAAGGGCATCTTGGCTTGGTGAGGATGCCTCTCCTTCCACCTTGCAGTGGCCTGTGTGAGGACCCAGCCCCAGATCCCCAGGGTGGGCACCAGGTCTGTTCAGGTGCTGCCCACCCCTGTGCCCAGGCAAAGTGCCCTGCATGCTGGGAAGGGACCGAAGCCAGCAACTCTGTCCCCTAGCCTGGCACTTCCCCAGGCCCTGCTGATGCCCGCCTGCAGCCAGGGTGTGTGTGGCATGCTCCCTGGGCCTTCCGGCCTCCCTGTCCGAGGGATGGCAGATGCCAGTTCTGCCTGAGATCTGTCATCAGGGCCCATCTCTACTGTCTTAAATATTTACAAGACCTTTTTGCATGAGCTGTTTGGTGTCTGCTTTTAACTAATTCCAGCCTATGACTTAGGAGCTGTGAAAATCTGGAGATCTTAAAGAGCTGTATATTTGATCATAAATTTCTTTCTTCCCAAGTTGACCCTGGGGGTCTGAGCGGACTCTGGCCCCCCACACCCTCCCGCCGAGAGCTTGGGTGGAGCGGGGTCCCCCTGTGGCTAGCATGCTGGCACGCTGGGTGACCGGAAATCCTATGCCCAGTGCTTTGTGCCTTTCGTGCACTCTCAGCAGCCACCACCCTTGCTGTGGCTTCCCGAGCGGTTGAGCCCGTCTGTTCCCGAGGCTTCTGCGCTCGGCCCTGCAGCCAGTGCGTGACCTCCCCGCTTTCCTCTCCAGTTCTGCTGTCTCCGCACCGAAACAAGGCCTTTAAAGTGAAGGGCACCTGGATTTCTAGGAAAGCTGCAGATGAGAAAACGAACTGGGCTCTTCACCTGGACGCATCTGTATTTCCTTTTGGCCACATTTGGGTTTTATCCTTTCTGAACTTACTCTGATGAATTGTGCTGTGCCCTGGAGAACGAGCTGTGGGAGGGAGGCCTGGGGTCACATGGGCGTCATACCAGGGAGGTGGCATCTGTTCTGGAGGTCCAGCAGCACCCAGTACCACACGCAGCCCAGCTCCTCCCTGCCTCGCCCCTCCCTGCTCCGCGGCCGGCTGGCCTCGCCCTCACACGCCTCTGGCTCAGGGCCACCTTTCTGTCCCCGTGACCCGGCTGCTCGCCTCTCTGGCTCCTCGTGAGCTGCGCCTCAGGTTGGCTGCGCGAGCTATGACCCTAGCGGGCTGGGACGCGCGTGTCCAGCCCGTGCAGAGGACGTGGACGCGGCAGCTACCGCCTTGCCTGGAGTGCGGTGCTCGCTGTGGGCGCCGCCGTGGGTCAGCTCATTCCTAGGCTTCCCGGCCAAAACAGCTGAGGCGGGGAAGGGCTTTCAGCCCTTTATCACAGCGGCGATCTTTCGCTGTGCGCAGAATTTACCAGTGCAGGATGGTACAGGGCTCATTCTTTAGGCTCCGCACCAGGCTGCTGGCCCCGGCTGCTTTGCAGCGTCGGCTGCTGGGAGACATGGGCACTGGTCACCGCGCGGTGGCTGCCAGGGCTGCGGGGACGGCGGCAGGTGACCGGGCTGGATGCCCTTGGGCTGCCCTGTGGGTCCCCAGCAGCTCCAGCGAGCTCCCTGTAGAGCCGTCTCTGAGGGCGAGGCACGGCCCTGCCCAGGAGGGTGCAGGCATGCCTGGGAGTTGGCTTGGCTCCTGTGGGCAGCCTCGAGCCTGGGCCTGCTGGGGTGGAGCCTCAGGGCACAGGGCTACTCAGGTCGCACGCCTGTTCTCTGCCCCTGTGTGGACTCGGGGACGTGGGGGGTGAGGGCCCTTCTGTGCCAGCAGCCATGTGGGACAGCAGTCACTTCCGGAGGATGGTGGAGGAGAGCTGTCTGTCTCAGGGGCCCCTGACAGCGGCGCCCGCCTGGCCTCTGGCCGTGGGTAGAGCTCATGTGCAGCCGCTGTGGCCTCCACGGGGTCCCAGGTCCTCGTGGCCTGGCCCTCAGCTCCCAGGACACTGGGCACCTGGTACAGCTCTGTCCAGGCGGCTGCTCGCTGGGTCTGACCTCTGCCTTGGCTGCTGGAGTCTCTGTCCAGGAACTGAGCTCCGGGAGGGTCCCAGACGCCAAGGTGGGTGTCTGTGAGGCCCTGCCCCAGCACCATGCCTGCCCAGTCATCCTGCAAATGCCACCCACACACTGGTTGTTTAGTGACAGCTTGGGAGGGGAGAGAAAGCTGTTCCAGGACAGTAGGTGACAGTGGAAAAAGTGGGACAAAGACACCGTGGGGGTCAAGAGGCTTTGCTCCTGGGCCCCCGGTTTTAAAGTTTCCTTTCTAAACACTGAGTTGGATGTGTAGGCCTGGAGTTGACCCCCTTGGGGCGTGATGTGCGTCACCGCGTCCGCTGCTTCCGCCCGCTCCTGTCTCTCCGGGCCTGCTCTCCCACCCTCTCCTTCTCACTGGGGCCCTCTGTCATCCTGGGTCTCCCTGGGGATCTGAGTTTGGACACAGCTGCAGACGGCCACACTTTATTGTTGCAGGAGCCCACGTGGCAGCTGGGTCTGCTCAGGTGGCTCGTGGGGACAGAGGAGAGAGAGGGACAGAGGGACAGAGGACGATTCTCCTTGGAGCAGTGAATGTGATCCCAGGGCTGTGGTGTTTGCCTCCTTGACGGTGGAGCCTGTCTGTGCCTTCTCTGAGTCAGAGGCAGAGTCTGCAAGCCTTCGACCTTTAAATTAATTACGTATCCTGCTCAGGAACAGGTTGCAGGGAGGAAACCAAACCATCCGCTCTGGGGTTGGAACTCAGGACCTTTGGCTTATGAGGCTGAGGCAGCGCCTGCTGTGCCCAAGCTCTGGCTGGCTCCAGTGTTGCCAGACCGAGAGGGGCGGGGCTGGTGCTGACGGACAGTCTTCTCCCCTCTGAGCTTCTGTCCTGCCTGAAGTGTCAGATTTGAGGATGACATCGCCTCTGGGGGGTGAAAGGGCCCCTGGGTTCACGGCTTTGCTTTGAGCTGCCTGTTCTCTGCCTGAGGCAGCAGGGCTGCTCTTCGGCCCCTCTGCGGTACGGTGTTTCCAGGAGTGGCGCCCGAAAGTGGGTGCAGCAGCCAGTGCCGCCGCCTGGTGGCTGATTTCCTGGCCCAGAGCGGGCGCCACAGAGCAGGTGTGAAACTGTGGCACTGGACGGGCACCTGTGGCACAGAGGAAGGGATGGCTGGGCAGCAGCACTGCAGGGCAGAGGGGGTGCGAGAGCCCTGGCTGGGCCTGCCTCTCCTGCTGTGCGCTGCGGGCTGGCGGGTCCGGGCCTTTGCCGGCTTCCTCCTCTGGCACAGTGCACAAGGCAGGTGCTGGGCGCCCATGTGCAGGCACACCTTGTGCTAGGGGTGCAGTCCGTGGCTCCCACACTGTGACCGGCGCAGCACACTGTCTACAGAGCGAGGGCTGGAGCTCGGCTGCCCAGACCCCACAGTGCCCTGCTCTGGGTCGGGGTGCCACTTGACTCAGTGTGCTCCCCTACGTGACCAGACTCTCTCTGGCCTCTGGGGTGGGTGATGTGAGAATCCGGTTCTTGGGGGGGCTCCATCCTCCCTCATCCAGCATGCCCCCAAGAACCTCAGTGGTGCATGCCTATAATTCCAGCACTTGGGAGGCTGAGGCAGGAAGATCTCCATGAGGTTGAGGCCAGCTTGGACAGGGGTTTTGACTTTAGTCATCTTGCTGTTTCTGGGAGCAGCCAAGCCTCTGCCCCTGTGTGGTTGTGGCCTCCGCCAGGCCTAGAGGTTCTGTTGGAGAAGCAATGAGTTCCTGCTACGTGACAGGCCCAGCCACGTCCCGGGCACTACACAGCAGCAGGAAGAACGTGTGTGTGTGTGTGTGTGTGTGTGTGTGTGTGCGCGCACGCACACGCAGTTGGGGACAATGCTGGCTGGGGGCCAGATGCCTATGCCTGGATCCCCTCTGCTGTCCCGGTGCAGGGGATCCCCCATGCTGGAACGTGGCCCGGGTCCCCTACCTGGCCCAAGGCGGGCGGCGTCTCTGGGACCTTCACACTCGCTGGAGCTCAGCCTGTCTCTTGGGCCGTCTTCTCCATCTGGTCCCTTCCTCCCCTGCCTGTGTGAGGACTCAGGGGCACTTTTGCTCACATGAGCAGGCCCAAGGGAGGGTCTAGCCATCTCCCCCAGTGCCAGGCCGGTGGGGTGATGCACACCTATCATCCCTGGAGCAGAGGTAGGAGGATCCTCATGAGTTGAAGGGCAGCCTGAGCTGCATAGTGAGCTCGTGGTCAGCCTGAACTACAAAGTGAGACCCTGTCTCAAAAAAAAAAAAAAAAAGGGAAGCTTCACAGGGTCAGGGTTTTAGCTCAGTGGTTCCGGTGCCTGTTTCACACGAACAAGCTCCTGAGTTCAATCCCTGGTTCCAAAATAAAAAAAACAAAAATGAAAAGAAGCCAATTGTCAGGGACACAGTGTGTGGAGCAGGTGAGGAGGAAGCAGGCAGGCTTTGGGGGCTGTGTTCAGCAAACTGGGGTCCCCTGGCCCTGATCCAGGAAGGCGACGCCCTGGGGCTCCTGCACCAGCCCAGTGGTGCAGGCAGGTTGCCTTCTTCTTCAGCTGTCGGTTACTTGGGGCCTCAGACTCCTGACAAATTGTCCTGTCCCACACCGGCGGCGTGTGCCCTCCGCTGTCCCAGAGCCTCAGAGTCTGGCCCTCGGAGTGGGTGGGAGCAGGTGGTGGGGATGGTGCGGCGGATGGGTAGACCATGCTGGAGGGTCCCAGGGGTGGGGATTTGGGTCCAACAGCAAACTCCAGGAAGCAGGTGAGGCGGTCTGGGCTGCACAGCTTTCCTTGTCCTTGTGGACCTTGGATGGATAGAATTAAGCCAGAATGAGTTATTTTGGTAAGAAATGACCTTTTAGCATATTCTAAATGCATTCTTTTTTTTTTTTGAGACAGGGTCTCGCTTTGTAGTTCAGGCTGGCCCTCAGCTCACTATGTAGCCCAGGCAAGCTGCCACGAACTCAGCAATCCTCCTGCCTCTGCCTGCCAAGTGCTGGGATGACAGGCGTGAGCCACCACGTCTGGCACTGTGGTATGTGGTATTGATTGCTGGTGGGTGTGAGTCACCACGCCCAGCATTCTATGTGGTTACCCGGATTGAACTCAGGACCTTGCACTTGTGAGGCAGGTGCCGGAACCACTGAGCTAAATCTCTGGCCCAAACGCATTCTTGTGTTTTTTTTTTTTTTTTTTTTTTTAAACAAAGATCAAACCTAGGGATATTCTAAGACTGAGCTATAGTCCCCAGTCCTAATTATTTTTGGGGGGACAGGGTTTCGCTGTGTAGTTCAGGCTGCCCTTGAACTCACTGTATAGCATGGGCTGGTGTCAATCTCATAGAGATCTTCCTGCCTCAACCTCCTGAGTAGCTGGGATTATAGGTATGTTCCACTGTGCCAGGCTCTAAGCACAGTCTTAACAAGGAATTTTAGTTTCACTTCTTATGAACCAAAAAAGTAGAACAACTGTACACAGGTTTCAGGAGGGGTAGCTCAGTGCCAGAGGAAGACTGTAGTCTGGGAACCGTGGTGTAGCGGTCTTCTTTGTGTGCTAAGTACCAAAACTGCTTAAACTCAAAGGCAAACAGAGCAGAGACAGAAGAGAGAATACTTTCTATTCCCCTATGTATTAATTCATCGAAAACATCAGTAATTTCAGACTCTATTTTAATAAAAGGAAGACATATAGCCAGAATAAATAGACTGAAATCATTCTCAAAATTCCAAGTACAGATTCCTATCTAGAGTTTGGGCTTTTGGGAGTTGTCCAGCTCACTTCGGTGCATATGCTTTTTATTTGTTTAAATTTAACAGTAAGTGTGGGCAAAAAGATACAGGATTTTCTAGATGTTAACATGCTTCTTACAAGTGCTTAGTCAGTAAAAGTGTTCTTTTATTCCCACGGACCTCCTCGGCCTGCACTGCACTGTGCACCCTGGGGTCGTGCAGATAATGCTGGTGAGTGCAGACGGGGCGGAAGACACCAGGGCCCCCGGGCGTGCTTCAGACCGAAGCACCGCAGAGTGGCGGTTCGTATTTTCCAAGTATGCTCTCTGTACGCTAAAATGGAAGTCAAAATAAGGGCCAAAAAGCTATTTTAATTTCATATGTATTTTCATAATAAATTCTGCATGGCCCAACCCTGCTAAATATTTTTCTTAACTTCCCCTGGAAGAGCCACGGAAGCTCCCTGAAGTTGTGTCGCTTCTGTCCGTGTCGGGGGGGAGGTGGGAGAGGGCGGGGGACTGTGGTCTGGAGCGGGCGTCTGCACGCCAGGAGTGAGCTGACCGCGGGTGCTCGATGTGGTTGGCCACGGCGTGGATGCCAGTGCACTCATGGAGAAACCACGGCCCTGACCCTCAGCCGCCCGCTGCCCTGTGGTTGGCCTCGAGCTTCTCCTTGGACCGTAAATGTAACTGTGCTCGAGGTGGGTCTCGGGAAAGTGCCATTTATGGTTTGTGGAGTGGCACCTCGGGTCTAGAAGCCACGATCCGCAGTGTTACGAGGGCTTAGCTTCGGCCTGCCCACACTGGCAGGTGTCCTGGGTGCCGTCGCTTGGCTGTCGTCCGCTGGGGCCCCGACCGCGTGCCGCGCGCGGACAGCGGCGCCCCCTGCAGGTGTCCCCTTCCGCATCGCGCTCCCCGTGCTCGCTGTTTATATTGTGGGTGAGTTTTCAAATGTGGTTCTGCAGACACAAACCAGATAGTGCTTCCCGACACTTCGGGGAGACTCCTCTGGGGCCGGGAGCCGCACCGTGACATTTAGACTGTTATGCAGCAAGAGGGCAGATCCTCCCATTTCTTTTTGTAAAGCGGCTTTGTGAGGTTGCCAGGTATTTGACCCTGAGTAAAATTCTGGAAATTACACTTTAATTTCATCCTGGCTGTCTGCGATTAGTCTAAACACGCACATTATTTCTCTAAAACACATCCCATGTTGGACAGAAAGGTGAACGGCTCTAATGCTAGCATCAGAGGATGCTTTGTAGTCTCTCTGGGCCATGGCAGAACAGGAAGGGAGCTAGCAGCACACGCTGTGGGGTGCGGAGGCCCCCGGGGTGGGGCATCCCTGCGGCTGTCCATCCGGGAGGCCGGGCCTGGTGCCCCGTCCTGGAGCAGGCCGCTGTGCTGCCAAGAACACCGGTGCCACCTCCTATGGTCCCTCCTCTGGGCTCTGCCGGCCGTCTCCTTTCTAATCACCTTATTTGGTTCAGGCTGCTCCTTCCTGTCGGTGCGTCCTCCTCAGTGTCACGGACTCCGACGCGCTGCGTGCCGAGAGCTGGGCTTCCGGGAACCTCTCTGGGAAGCAGGACCCGGAGCCAGCAGCCGGCAAGCGTCGTCCTCTGAGGGAAGCAGCCCGGTGGACCGTGGTCCCCACGTGCTCGCACGGTGCACGGCTCCCAGCACCGCCTTGTGGGGCGCTTTCGCGGGGAGGCCCTGACAGCACTGGCTGAATGAAGGCTGGGAGTCCCCTGGGCCTATGTTAATTCTTGCACAAGAATTCACATTTTTTTCTTGCATCAATGAGTGTAATCATGAGCTAAATAAGGCTCAATAGATAAGAAGAATATGAGATAGACAGTTTGGCAAACAGACAGGAGCCCAGTGTAATTGACAGTGGATTCACCAGCCATGAGTGAAAAATCTGTTATGCGTTGTCTAAAAATAAGCTCTTTGACGGTCTTAATGTTTTCGTCTTCTCGCGGCCTTTCTTCGGGGTGGGCTGGGGAGTGGACACGAACTCAGCGATGACTTTCAGTGTCTAATTGTCTCAGGCAAGACAGTAGCCAGCCTGTGGCCATGGGCTTCGGGGAACTGTTTTGGAGCTGCGTGTTGGTCATTCCTGAAATAGTTCCCTGGTCACGTAGGCCGTGCACATTTCCTTTTTCAGTGTGACCAGCGGTGCGGCTCCCCAGGGGTTTGGCTGGTAGAATGCAGGAGGGCACAGGAAAGGATGGGCACTGCCTCTCGGTGCCGTTGTAAAGCAGGCATCTCGGGCTGGGTGCCAACGCCTGTCACTTCCCCAGAGCCAGCGGCCTGCAGAGCGGGAAGTGCCTGCCCCGAGTGGACACTGCCCTGGGCGCCACGCCACGCCCCGCATAGCGTCCGGCGCCCCTGTGTGGTATTAGGCGCCCATGGGCTTGGAATGCTTCATTTAGCGTAAGAATGCGCAGGGCGTGTTCTGGGTCAGGGAGAGGGGCTGGGCTGTGTCAGGGCTCCTCGGGCCTGCTCTCCGCCCAGTTAGGAGTCGTCCTGGAGAAGTGGGCAGACAGGATGGGGTGGCCCGGGGAGGGCTGGGAGCGGGGCAGGCCCTCTGCGGGGAGTGAGTGCTGCTACCTGAGTGGAGGTCTGCTGGGGCCTCGGGCGGGGAGGTGTGGAGGGGAGCGCAGGAATGTGGGGCCTGCGCCCGGAGAGCCCAGGGGCCGCCAAACGGCAGGGACTCCTCCACGGGACCACCCGGCGGGGCACCTGGAGATGCCCTGGCCGGGGGCCCTGGCGCCACCCTCGTCCCTCTGGAGCCCAGGAGGAAAGAGGCCAGTGCCCCTGCCTAAGGCTGGCTGGGTGGTGCCTGCGCCTCTCAGAGGGAAGACTGCAGACCTGTGTGCATGGCCCTGGGGGTGAGGTCTTGGAGGGCGGTGGATGGAGCGGGAGGTTCCGTGCTGCAGCCAGGGCGAGCAGAGCTGGGGGGCCTGGAGCTCATCCTGTGGGCCCCCTTCTGAAATGTAGGGGTGGGGTCCTTTGGGGTGAGGAGTCTCAAGCCTGCCCTTTGCCCAGGTCCACCCCGCCTCAGGAGAGGCCCAGCCAGGCTGGACGCCGGGGACCTGCTGAGTCCACGCCGCTGACTCACGGTCACGGGAAGCCTGACCCAGGTTGTGCGTTTCCACCCACGGGTCCCCACGGGAACATCCGAAGCCTACCCGCTGTCCAGCCGCCATCCCATGGCGGCCAGTTCTAGGCACATCTGTCCACAGCTGGACCAGGACCAGTGACCCGGGCTGAAACGCTGGGCCTCTTTTCCCCGAGCGGGAGCGCTTGACGTCCACCCCCGCCAGCGGGGGAAAGGCAAGAAAAGCAACGAAAATAAGTCAACACAACTGTGTGGTGGGAAAAAGGGCCCAGAAGCACAGTCACATGCTGGGCGTAAGAGAAGCCAGGCAGACACCCTCGCTTCCGGCACGAAGGGGTCGGCAGGAGCCCGGCCCGCAGCCTGGGCCCTCACGAGAAGCACAGCCCGTGGGTCCCGCGCGTCGCCGGCTGCGTCCCACCGCAGGACAGAGGCGTGCAGTAGACATTCAGTTGTTTCTCTAATTTTTCACGCGTAGTTTTTTTTGCCAGGAATGTATCAACACACACAGTTGTTTTCCAGCCGGAGCAGAAATGTTTCCTGAGCCTGCAGAGCGGGAAGAGCTGTTCTCTGGCTCCTGCTGCTGAGCGGAACAGAGATGGTGCTGAACTGGATTCTCTTTATGTTTTCTCCTCTTTGGATTGCACTGGTCTTCACCAGTCAAATCAAAATGATAATGATGAGAGAGCAATAATAAAACGGATGATGGAAGGCAGGGCTTGAGCTCCGCGAAATGAGGGGAGAAGCGATATCCCACCGTTCAGTCTACCAGACATATTTCCTAAAGTTCAAAAATGCTGAGCAGGGCCGGAGGGTTAGCTCAGTGGGTCCGGCGCCTGCCTTGCAAGCACAAGGTCCTGAGTTCGATCCCCAACCACATACAATGCTGGGCATGGAGACTCAACGCCCACCAGCAATCAGTACCACATACCACATACCACAGTGCCGGGCGTGGTGGCTCACGCCTGTCATCCCAGCACTCGGGAGGCAGAGACAGGAGGATTGCTGAGTTCGAGGCTTGCCTGGGCTCCATAGTGAGCTCAGGGCCAGCCTGAACTACAAGGCAAGACCCTGTCTCAAAAAAAAAAAAAAAAATGCTGAGCAAATGTAAACTTCTAAGAAATTGTTTGTACCACAACATTTGACCTGTATTGTGCTCCCTGCTCTTTTTCATTATTTCTTATTTTCATGGACGATTTTTCTTGGGAGTAAATTTCACAGAAGTTTCTGGTCTTCCGAAGGGTTCTTCTGCCAGACAGGGCCACCCGCCTTGCCCACAGCTCTGGTCCCCGCACACCGTTGATTCTGCCCTGGCCGTCCTAACACACACTCCCCTCCCCCGCGGTCTCTAGCTGTGAGTTACTCAGAAGACCCCCAGGAGCGTGTCAGGACGGGAGGGCCCCGGGCCAGCAGTGTCCCTGTGACACTGTGCACAGAGCAGGGAATGTGGAGAGGAATTTGAAAGATAAGCTGTTTCCACTTGGCAGGGCTTCGCATGCCCCTATTTGGTGGGGTGCGAGGCATGAGGAGGTGGAAAGGCCCGTCTCCCCTCAGGCAGGGATGCCACCGCACACGCAGGGCTTCGACCGTCCCCTCCACCCAGACTGGTGTGCGTCCTGGGCCGCCGGAGGTACTCGGCGTGGCAGTGACCCTGTGCCCACAGGCGGTGCCCGCGCCGTGGAGGAAGGCCTCGCTGACGCAGGAGCAGCTTTCCGTCTGTGGAGCCGCTCGAGCAGAGAGGCTTCCTGCCATCCTCCGGTCGGAGCAGCCGGGAAGTGGGTTCGTCCCGTGTCAAGTCATTGACCCTGGCCCTCCCCTTCCTGCTCTGGCCCAGGTCCCGTGTATTGAAAAGTTGTGTCGTATTTTTAGAATGTAACAGACTTTATAACATGAGCGCTGCGCTCTCTGGAAATCCTAATGGGAACAGAGCGCAAGTTTTCTTAATATTGATGGTGTGAGCTTCTCCAGAAAGGTCTGGGGAGACTCAGGCGGGGAAGGCCTGGCGTGGGGTTACTCTGTAGGCCTCTGCTTTCCTTCCGTGTCGACCCTGTGCTCCTGTTCAGGCCGGCCTCTGCTGGTGAAGGCTGCGTGCGTGCGTGGGAACACAGTGCACTGGGAACCCCGTCACTCTTCTTTGTCCTGATTCAGTTGTCTTCCCTTTGGGGGCAGCTTGTCATAGGCTCTTGGTGGAGACTCAGGCCTTCACTGGAGGAGGCCGCGAGGGCTTTGGATGTGGCGCGCTGCCCCTGGTGCTGTCCCTGCCGAGAGCCCTCTGGGGTCTCTCCTGTCGGGGCCCCCGAGCCTTGGCCACGATAGCCGGCTTCTGCGAGCCACTCCCTCCTGTCCTCTGAGGTCTCGCGGCCACATTCCTTGGCCTCCAATAGGCTTCCGGCCTGCTGCCTTCCGCCCAGACTGGCCACTAGGGTTAAGTGTCTCTCGTGGGAAGAAAGCATGGGACAGAGCTGATCTGCTTGGCCCTGGACGCTATGTGGGGAGGGGCAGGGAGGAGAAGGAGGGAGCCCTTCCCAGCATGCACCAGCACTTGGCCAGTGGCATCGCTGAGTCCTCCTTAGCACTGAGCCCCAGCACGGCACCCAGGTGCAGGTGAAATCCATTATGAAATGGAAGCTTAGCAGACAGGAAGGGTGACTTCAGAACACATTTCGCTTAGCCAAGCAAGCCTGCATCTTCTGGGTTTTGCTTGTTATTCTAAAAATTAATGGTTATTTTTTGTAAAACCATTTACATAAGATACCAGGCCACCCAGAGTGTGACACAAGAAACACTGTCTTAAAAACATCTTTTTTTCCTCTGTAAAACTGATAATTTAGATAATTTATTAGAATTATCAAATCTTTGAAATTACCTCCTAGGGTCACAATTGGTAATAAAATTTCTTGTATGAATAGAGAAGATAAAAATATTCTCTGTGAATAAAGCTGTAAATATCTCTGATCTTGGGTTGAAACATTTTCGTGTGATATACAATACAGGCTGGTCAGGGAGGCCAGCAGCTGGCTCTGCGCCTGTGTTTCTCGGCTCAGATTTTCCAGTTTCCTTTCCTCCTCCTCCTCCTCCTCCTGCTTTTTCCTCTTCCCTTCCCCTTCTTCTTCTTCTTACTACTGTTATTATTTCATGAAACTGGAGGCTGAGCCCAGGGCCTTCACATTAAGTTACATTCCTAGCTGTTTGAACAGGTTTTTTTTTTTTTTTTTTTTTTTTTTTAATTTTGAGACAGGATTTCACTAAATTATTCAGGCTGGGCTCAAACTTGAGATCCTCCTGCCTCAGCCTCCCAGAGTGCTGGGATTACAAGTGTGCACCACCATGCCTGGCTTTTCTTGAGTTTTCTGAGACCCACATTGTTGTTCAGGGCAGACTGCCCGTGTGCCACCCTCTCATGCTGGTGTTTCTGTCACGGAAGCCCCAGAAAAAGTTGACTTGGCATTCGCCATCAGAACCAGGGCTTCCTGTGGGGTCTCTGGCTCCGAGGCGTTCACAGACACTCAACTCACAGGAACAATTCCAGGAAATTCTTTTTAGAATCTTCCTGAAATTGAATCTGAGATTTTATCAGCGTTTCAGAAAAGAAAACCCCAGAGTCCCCAGCACCGCATTTTCAGTTTTGTTTCCCTACGTACAGAGTCCGCTCCGACGCAGGCTGCCGGTCTGGGCAGAGTGGGCATACGTGGGCGTTTCCCAGGGCTGGGGGGTAACGAGGCGCAGCCCCGCAGTCCCGCTCCTGGATGTGGGGCTGGGGCGAGGGGTGCAGGGTTGAGACGGCTCCGGCCGCAGGGTGGCAGCCGCGGGGTGCGGTCCTCTGGTGCTGCGTGGCCCCGTGGCTGGATGCCACCGGTTCCCGTGGTGATGGGCCAGCAGCTCCAGCTCCCTGCTTCTCCCAGGGGTGCAGGCATCGTGGGCGGCCGGGAATCTGCCCTGCCATGCCCATGCTCTAGGAGATGGGTGCACGAGCACCACTGTCTGCCTTGTCCTTTGGGTTGATTCGGACGCACCAGCGTTGCTTCGAGCCCTGTGTGGCCCAGCAGCGGGCGAGCTCGGAGGCGCAGAGCGCGGCCTCGGCAGGTGCCTCCGCAGCACTGGCCTTGCCTTCTTGGCTGGGCTTCTTGAGGCACGGCTCGCCGCTGGCGTCAGCCTCGGGCAGGCTCAGGCCCGCCAGGGAGCTGGGAGGCGTGGGGTCCCACCGCCACCGAGCCATGAGCACCTGTGTGACCAGGGGAGACATGCAGCGGAGCCGGGCGTGTCTGGTGACGTGCCATGTGCGTTTTGGATGTGTTTTGGAGTGTCGGCAGCATCCGTGTGGGGCCCACGCTGTGCACACGGCGTGGCTTCCTGTGTCGGGAGGTTCTGGGCAGGCGGGGCAAGCACCGTTGCCCAGTGGGGAGTCAGAAAAAGAAGCAAATCCCGAACTCCGCAGCTTGCTTGGCCCTGTGTCAATTGTCCCCATTTCCACTTGTACAGATGTCACCTCACGGAATAAGCGTCTCCAGATGTGTACATGTCTGTGGGGAGGAGCTTGGGCTGGAGCGTGTTGTTAGTACTATAGATGTCACATGAGCACTGTGCTATTAATAGCATGGTTTTATGTCACCTGAGGCAGAATATAGGTCGAACCTACATTTCACTCAGGAAGCAGGGCTGCTCCTAAAGCCCATTCGCCAAATTGTTGCTGTCATAGTCTCTGGAAGATCTTGCTACCCTCTTTTTGGCTGCAGTGTTTGGATTTTTAAAAGGAAATGGCAAGTGTATGCCAGCGGTGCCCTGGTCTGACTTCTGATGCACCGGCTGCTTTATCTATGAGAGTGGGGTCAGGTCTGCCCCTACTTCGCCCCAGCATCGGGCGCCAGGCATCCTAATCCCTGCCCCGTTCCTGGGCCGTGGTTAGCAGGCCTGTCTGCAAAGGCTTGGTAGGTGCTGTGGCTGCTTGAGGCACGTGGGGAAGCAGTGTGCTCTCCGGCGGTTACCACCTTGAGGTCCTCGCCTTGTATTTTTAACGTTTAGGGTAGGACAGAAATGAATTGCAAGAATAATTTCTTGAGTGTTCTTTAAGCGAACGGTCAAGCTTTCACTGGATTAAAATATTGGATCCGTGTGATTTGGGCATAACGATGGGTTGTTCACATGTTCTGTCTGTGCACGCGTGTCTGGATGCCCAGGAGCCCGAGGGCCTTGTACAGGGGCCCCTAGGAAGCCCTCCAGGTCCTGCGGCCTGAGGTCTTGGGGCCAAAGTCAGAACCAGGGTGTTTCCCTGGCTTTGCAGACGCTGGTAGGGTCCCTGGAAGGCCACTTCTAGGAGACCCGATGGCGAGGGGTGGCCGCGGCATCTCGGACGAGGCTGGGCTTTGAGTCGTTCTCCTTGAGGACAGCGGCTTGGCAGGACAGACGTGCAGCTCACGGCCCGGCAGCACCTGCCTCGGGCTGGGAGGGGCAGTGCTGAAGCCACAGGCTCCCCAGGCTCGGCACGGCGAGGCTCGGCAGTGTCCTCCTGCTTAATGCTGTCTCCTTCCCTTGCAGGGTGGGTGTGACGGTGCTGGCGGCTGTGGAAAATGTGACTGCCACGGAGTGAAAGGACAAAAGGTAAGGGTCAGACCTTCGGGAGCGCCCTCCGCCGCCATCGCCATTGATGCAGAGACCTCGAGGACCTGGCCCAGGTCCGAGACTTCGCGGGGTAGCCGGGGGACCAGGGACAGGCCCTGAAGAGTCAGAGTGCACAGTCTCGGGGTTCCAGTGACTGCTCCCCGGGGACGGTGGCACTGAGTGCCAATGCATGGAGAAAGGGATTTGGTCTGTCTGCTCTTTTGCACTCTAGAGCAAAAATCTAGAAAATCTTGATTCAGTCATTTTTTCTCTGAGATTGATTGGTAAGAACCAAGTTTGGTTCTTCGTGAACAAAACAGTTTCTGCTAAACACGAGGGCTATTTAAATTAGTCTTTTAAAACAAGTTTTCATTAACTCACATTCTTGATAAATTCATGTATAGAAACGGTATTTGTTGCTTCTCAAATGTAAAATTATATATATGTGTGTTTCTGAGCAGGTTGTCCTCCTTCTCATTTTGGAGGATATTTTCTGTGGGAGGATGTTGGGTCTTGGTTTTTCAGCTGGCTGGAGATAGGCGCCTCTGCCCCTCAGACCTAGCAGGCACACAGTGCTTCCTGGGTTACCATGGGGACCAGCACTTCCTGGGTTACCACGGGGACCAGCACTTCCTGGGTTACCACGGGGACCAGCACTTCCTGGGTT